>JADLZN010010061.1:32500-126426 GCA_018155175.1 Sinocyclocheilus anophthalmus | reverse complement strand
CTCACAGTGTTTGTGTAAGGTGAGTCTGTATGTGTGGGTGTGTGTGTGTGTGCTGTTGGTAATGTGTGTGTTTTTGCAAACCTTTTAATATGTGTGGCTAGTTTGGATTAAAGGACCTTTCAAAATGATTTCATAATATCAAATGTTTGGTGGGGTCTGCCACACAAAAGTCAGTTAGTCAAAAATGCTTCTTGTGCATTTTTTTTCTTATTATTTTTTTTTATTATTATAAATTATTTTATTTTGCACAGCAGTTTGAGTAAAAAAATTAAATAAACAAATGAACATGATTATCTTTTGACAGCAATAATTGAGCTGCATGAATTCCTCAAGTTTGTGTAAAAATCATGTTCTCCAGCATGAATTGAGAATGATCCAAAGAGCATTTTGTGCTTCAGTGGAAGCTGGAACATCTGACTGTCTGTGCAAAGAGTTCACATGATCAATGTCGCTCATTTTGTTATTGGATTACCGACACATAAACAGTGCAGAATATGAAATATTTCTTCACTGTTTAATTTTTTTGTTTCTGTGTTTTGAACCTTCACTGTGGACTTTTAAACCTTGTTGTATATATTTTTTTAAATAACCAACAAAATTAAATGAATATGAAGTGGAAAGCAGTATGAATATGAGGGAAAACAGTAAAGTGTGCTGTTTGTCCTACATAATCCAAAACCATTTTTGGATGCAAAGAGTTGGATGTCTATCAACAGATCTGTTATGTTTCTCCCAGATTGCTCTTAAGAGGTAAACAAAGACATTATGGCTGGCTGGCACACCCTCGGACCAACACTGGAATGCTCTACCTGAGAGTGGGCTCCTAAACTACCTAATTATGCTCAATAAAATCACCATGGTCCTGCAAGCAAATCTGCCTTTCCACAGTCTGCTAAAGAAAGCAGCCAGCGTGATGTTTTTGTACATAAGAGCAAAAAATAAATTTTAAATACATGTCTGACTTCACTTCAAGAGAGCATATAGTTCAAAGGGTAAAGTGCTTGCATGTGACCGTTTCTAGCTGAATAGCATATTTGTATTTTAAGACACAGTAGGGTGAGTTAGAGTAATCTGGGAAACCTTTGATTCCATCTTGCTCTTTTTTTTTCTGAGCAGACAAAAAATGCAGACAACAAAAACAGATTTACAATTCGAAAATGTAAAATATTACACAGTGTAATGTGAGCAAGTCCTTTTTCTAAGGTGACAGGCCAACAGCAACTCCAGTGCATAAAGTCTGAGAGTTGAGACTTTATCCAGTGGTTAGAGTTGTTTTTGTTTTCTTGTTGAGACTTCATTATAATTTAGCTTTATTTTTCTCTGTTTTAATATTTTTATTATTACATATTTTAATATAAATTTGTATTATTGTATACTACAGAAACTATGATTGGAAACCTTTTCACTTAAATCACTAAACTTGCTGTTTCAAAGCACTTTTTATAAATTCTGTTAAATGTGAATGAAAACTTGCTGTAATTTATTAGGTAGTGCTGCAGTGCATATACATGAACACTAAGAGGTGCTGTGCCTCTGTAATATGTGTAGTAGTGAAAATAATCAACGCAAGCTTGAGTGGCTCATAGTGGCTTCATAGTTCTCCAATTCACACTAATGTTATGTAAACCTTTAGATGCACTGATGATCTTCCTCTTTGTTTAGTTTGGCACTTGAGTGATATGACAATTCATCTCTGTTGCGATATGTAATACAATGTTCATTCAGCTTTTGCTTTGACTCACTAATGTTTGGTTTTATCAGTCTTGCTCCAAGTTCACAGTCATGTAAAACTCTAGAGATTCTCCATCCTAAGAGGAATGTGATCAACGATCTTCAACACCAGTCAAGTTATGCCTGTGGACAAGATTTTAGCATAATCTACAGTGTTCCCTGAGGTAAAGCTCTAAAAATACTACTTTTAATATCACTGCATTAAGATCTGGAACACATGCCAAAATATTATATTATAATAACTGGAGGCTTTAAAGCAGGGAGGTGTGCCACATGCTATTTCCTTCCTTTTGATTAAACGAAAACTCTGGATATCTGACAACGCATTTATCGGGTTATATAAAAGTAAAACAATAAGTCGTAGCATTCGTTAGGGTTAATCTGCCGAGTTATTTACATAGTTACTTTAGTAACACTTTATATTACCTTTGTTAAACATTGTTACATATAATGCTTAATCAATCATTAATGTATAAATAGAATATCACCCCTGTAATATTTTCATGTGTATTTACAGTGGAATTCTTTCAAGAATTATATGTTTGTTAATGAAAAATATTGTGCTTTGTAATAATAATGTTACTGATTACATCTTTAGCATTTTCTTCTGTGCAGACGGACCTAAAGTTCCTGCCTACTTTCATGGCCATTACTCTATTCTTTGTCTGTCTACAAAATATGAAATATCAAGCAATGATAATATGATTTTGTCTAACAATATGAGTGGGTGTGTCAGTCTCTTCCATCAGGTCTTCATGCTTCCTGTCTCTCTCATCTTTTGAGAGACAGAAGCCCTTTGAGCTGTTCGTACTGGGTCAGTCTATGTTCCCTGTTCAAAACCGGGCTTTCTGTGCTTCTGTCTCTAGCTGCTGTATGCGTTCAGAGAGGCTGCAGGCCGGACTAAGGAGGTCTTTCTGTGGGTTCACAGGGCAGCAGATCCCACAGAGGGAACAGTGCCTCATTGTTCCTGTAAAGCTCTTTCATGAGTGCTCAGCAGCTTACTGAGCAACAGTGTGTGTGTTCACCATCAGGCCATCAAGAACAGAAAGATGTGTGTGTGTGTGTGTACATGTGCATGTGTGGGAGAAAGCAGGACATCAATCTGGTGTTATAAATATTAAAAGTACACAAGTGTAGTACTCGTCTGAAGGGCTGGTAGAGCTGCTGCATGCCGCACTGCGCCCACACCTGCGACAGGGTTAGCGCTGTGGAACTTCAGCAGCCTTAGGGTTAAAATTCAGGAAGTAAAAGTGATAGAAACCATCAGTCATTTATGTACAAATCAAGAGCTTTTTAACTTAACTGCTTAGGCTGTATAAGATCAGTTGTGTCCTGTAAAACTAAATAAAAACTCATTCATGTAGACATGCCTCATCCAGATGGTTACCTCTCATCAGGCACGCTTGCTACTGCATTACGTCTGTCAGAGGAAGAGAAGATCAGCGCGTTTGAGCCGCTTCAGATCTCCAATCCGCTCTTATAGCTGCTGCTGACGGAGACGACGACGCCAACACACCAACTACACAAAGACACACTTTGATTGAGAGCAGCACTGATACGGCATGAATCCAAAAACAATCCGTATCTGAAATATGTGTTTGAAGAGCTCAAAATATTGTCCATACTGTAATACAATTCAATACACAGACACCTCAGATGATGCCAACCCTCAAACAACATACAAAACAACCAAATTTAGCTATAAGTGTAATCACAACATATAATCATTGCAGTTAATAGTGTTCACCGTGGGTTTGATTACATGACATTAACTAACTGCTTGAGTTTTACTGTACATTTCTTCCATATGAACATCAACTTGAGATTGAGCTACTACTAGAAATGGTAATTTCCTGTAAAGCTGCTTTGCAATGATTTGTATCATGAAAAGTGCTATACAAATAACCTAGAACTGAGATGTGAATCAGCAAATCGGTGCTGGAGAGACGCTCAGATCCTCCTCAAACAAACCAAATCACTGCTGTCTTTTAAAAATAATAATCTTTATGACAGAAATCCTGGAAAATGCATCACAAACAGCGAGCAGGAGGAATCTATAAACATGCTGATTATCAGTGAGGAAAACGAGTCTTACAGAGTCTGATGAAGGATTCGATCAAACATGGCCTGCAGATCAAACACACACTGTAAAAAATCAACCAGCTTCAGGAGATTTTTGAGTTTTCTCAACTTTTTGTTGTATAAACTGAAAACAACAAGTTGAGAAAACTCAAAACTCTCCTGATGCTGGTTGCCTCAACTTTAGATTTTTTACTGTGCATCAAGAAATCTGACATTACTGCGCAATTAAACATCCTCGTTCAGGTTTTGAGGGGCTTTTGTCTCTTTATTCAAAGGCTGGTGAAGGGTGCTGGGATGTGGGTCAGAATCGAACCCGTGTCGGCCACATGAGCACCACAGCTGAGGCGCTTTATGAGGAGACCTGAAGGAAATGAATGATAAGGATCCAGTCACAGAAGCTGACGGCGTGTTTTCACGCTGCTTTCTTCACGCTCTGCCGTGTGATGGCCTCCAGCTTCAGTCTGTACGCCTCCGCCTCCCGCTCCTTCTTCAGGAACTGCTGTCTGTATTTCTGCGCCTCGCGGTTCGCCTCCTCCAGCTGCTTCAGAAGAGCCACCTTCTCCTGTTGCACACACAGTGTCACATGTGTTATATGCTCATTACTGCTTTGATTAATTAGATAATAAAAAATGTGATTTTACATTGATGCATTAGAGACTTGCATTGCATTAAGTACACATATGTGTCCCTGCAGCACAAAAGCAGTGTTAAGTCGCTGGGGGATATTTGTAGCAATAGCCAAAATACATTGTATGGGTCAAAATTAACGATTTTTCTTTTATGCTAAAAATCATTAGTATATTAAGTAAAGATCATGCTCCATGGAGATATTTTGTAAATCTCCTACCGTATATATATCAAAACTTAATGTTTGATTAGTAATATGCATTGCTAAGAACTTCATTTAGACAACTTTAAAGATGATTTTCTCAATATTTACATTTTATTGTCCTATCCTAACAAACCATACATCAATGGAAAGATTATTTATTCAGCTTTCAGATGATGCATAAATCTCAATTTCACAAAATTGACCCTTATGACTGGTTTTGTGCTGCAGGGTCATTTGATCAGCATTCCCTAGGACTCGAACCCATGACACTGGTGTTGCGAGCAGCATGTTGTTCTGTTTGAGTTAGAGGGATGTTAATGAAAGCATGTTATTGCACACATCAGAAACAGGTTGATGAGAGGAACTGTGGGAGGTGTATCTCTGTACCTGGAAGTCCTCCAGTGAGAGCGTCTGCTGGATCTGAGCGTCTTGTGTTTCTGTCATCAGATCGTCGTCTTCCTCCTTCAGACGCTGACGCTTAACACACGGCTCCTCACTGATCACCGTCTCCTCTGCCACCTCTGTGTCCGACACGTCAAGCATGCAGGAACACACACACACACGCACACACACACACACGACTCTGAGAGAGCTGAGCAAACACACACACCCACACAACACCACACACACACACACACACACACACACACACTCTGAGAGAGCTGAGCAAACACACACACACCCAGCACACACACACACACTCACACACAACACTCAAGCTGGCAACACACACACACACACCCTTTCTCTTTATTTCTCCAGATATTGATGCTCATGTGAGCTGGTTCTCTCTCTCACCCTGCTGCCCGTCAGGCATGGTGACTATTATGGGCTGGCTGATGCCTGCGCCCGTCTGCAGGTTGCCCAGCTGAATGCCGTCTGTTACTATGGTGATGACCTGCTGACCTCCAGAGCTCATGACCTGCTGTATGGCCCCGTCGATGGAGTCTGCAGTGATCAGCTCCTCTGCGGCCACCACTGCGTCAGAGACGAGAGTCAGACCACATCTGCAGTAAGAGAGTTCTTATTCTGAACGACAGCAGCAGAGAGCAACATCAGGCTTATCTCCACTCTAATCACGGCGCTTTGATGCTGCTCTGAGACGCTGTTTGTTCAGAGACGCGCAGGGTCATTTTCTTCAGTGTGCGTCTGCGCAAAGGCCTCTTTCACGGAGGTCATTCATAAGCACACGGGGGTCGAGAGGTCGGGTCACCTGTGGGTTTGCAGCTGCTGGCGGGCGACACGAGTCTGGCGAGGTTCACCACTCCTCCCGGGCCGATGATGAACCGCGGCACGGCCGTGTGGATGGTCAGTGTGTCCGGACTCTCTGGGTTTGTGTTGATCTGGTTCTGCATCGCCACCTGATGCACAATCATATTCATAAACACATTAGGACACAGGAACAGTGCTGGGGAGTAACTAGTTACATGTAACTAAATTACGTAATTTAATTACAAAAATAATCTGTTACAGTTACTAAGAAAAAATGTGTAATTAAATTACAGTTACTTACGAAAATGTTAACGATTACAAAGGGATTACATTTTACACACATCCACATACAGATTTGTTTGATTTCTTTCCCAAATTGCATTGATTGCTCTAAAATATGAGACACTAATGTTTCAGGAGACATGCTTATTCAGTAACTGTTTTATTTCTTATTTGAGTTTGTGTATATGCTTTCTTTTTTAAGATGAACTGTTTTTCCAAGGTATTGTTAGATGCCAGTGTTTTCTGTCATAACTATACAAATATTTGATTTCAAAAACAGTACCACAGCTATTAAACTATTTCTTATGATTTTTTAAATCTGTATTTAACCTCAGAAGGATCTCAAAGTAAGTCTGATTTTGTGGTGGCTGTGCTTTAAAATGTAATTATTATAATAATTCAAGTGATGAATTATTCTCTGACAGTAATCATGTTGGTGCGACTGGAGATTAATCCTGCCTGCTTTACATGTTTCAAAATAATTTACAGTTGAAAACATTAGACATTTAGAAAGGTAATCAAATGTAATCAGTTACATTACTTTAATAAAGTAATTGAAATAGTTACACTACTATTACATTTTAAACAGGGTAACTTGCAATCTGTAAGCTATTATATTTCCAAAGTAACCTTCCCAGCACTGCACAGGAACAACAGCTGTTTATGTTAAATACAGAAACCACCTTCATCAATATTATTATCAAACATCATAATTTTCTATTATATATCATTAGCTCATGTGCATTCAATTACTGCATCTTCTTCTTATCCATGAAGAAATCCAGCCATCAGCTGAACAGCTGCCAAATACAGTACATCAGTGTCACGGTTCGAGCAGAAGCGGAGCGTTAAACACACAGCGGATCTGTCTGATGATTCTTTCATGCATACGTTTCTTTTTTTTTAATTGAGTCAAAAATTGATTCAACTTTTTAATCAAAATGTTATAACCAGTGTTATTTTGGTATCATTGAGATACTGTTATAGTTTTTGTTAATATTTTGAATTAGTTTTTTATTTTTGTTTTAGATTGTTAAAGTCTTCGTAATTTTTGTGTTTTTGTCATTTTTATTAGCTATTGTTTCTTTTTTTACTATGCCTATATATACTTTAATTTAATTTCAAGTATAACGAAGAAATTGAGAAATGCTGCCTTGGCAACTAGCTGAAGCAAAATTAGTTCACGTTTATATATATTTTTAAAATTTCAGTTAACGTTTATTTCATGTAACAAATACATTTGTAATGGTTTTAGTTATTATAGCGACAGATTCTCTCTGGCGGCAATATGGATAAAGTTGTGCATCAATACACAAGTGATGCCAAGATGCAGCCTCGCTTTATGTTTTGTGTTTTTGCCAATAAATGTGCGTTTCTGAGCTCATTCAGGATAAGACTGAACACACCCCGTTGAAGGAGTATGAAAAAAGTGAATGTGGTGTGAAGAAAAGACATGCTGGTCACAGTATGAATCCAAAAGATAGAACGGTTGTTTTTTATTTAAAAGTGACCTATTATACCCCTTTTTACAAGATGTAAAATAAGTCTCTGATGTCTCCAGAGTGTGTATGTGAAGTTTTATCTCAAAATACCCAACAGATAATTTTTTATAGCTTGTTAAAATAGCCACATTTAGGGTATGAGCCAAAACGTGCCATTTTTGTCTTTGTCCCTTTAAATGCAAATGAGCTGTTGCTCCCTGCCCCCTTTTCCAGAAGAGGGCGGCGCTATCAAGATCATACAAATAAACATTCCACTATTAGTACAAGTCTGTTATCTTTACAGAAAACGTACTCTGTTTAAAGTCAGTCATCTGATTGTACTGTGCATAAAAAAATGCACTTTATGAATTACACAGACAGGAGCATGGCGCGATAAAAATAACTCAACGAGCTTATTGCACGTGCGGTGAATCAGCAAAATGGAACGAGAGCATAGTGTCGCCTCTGTTATGGACATAGGTCTGGGCACAAAACAATTACATCAGTTGTAGTAAGAAGGTTGTATCCTCTTAGCATGGTTACAGAGATCTGCTATCAATAGCTAAAGAATAATAATATATCAGTTTAGATACAGTAGTAAAATATCGGACGTGAATGCACATAGTCCTTCGCGTCTGGTGTGAACACACCATAAGTGCCACTTGTGATTATGAGCTCAACCAATTAAAACGGTCGACTTCACATTGCTTTCATATGCAATTATTAACTAGCGCATTCCTATTTACGATCATTCTGGAAGCACGAGACAGACCGCTGATTTGTTCCACTATAGGCTGGTTGTTTTCACACACTGACTGCGGCCACACAACACCTTATAAAAGTGATTTTTGCACAATAGGTCCCCTTTAAATGTTTATCATTCCTGTTTTTATCAGCAGGTGGCGCTGTCACCAAACCAGACAGTCAAGCAGAAATCATTCAGAGGCAAACTGCTCGAGACTGTCTGAAGAACTGGAGCTTTGTGATGGGAGAAATGCACTTTTCAAAGCTTCGAACCAATTGCTTGGCAAACCGATTCACGCAGCGCTCGAAACGCCACACGCTAGTGACACCTACTGGTCAAAATTGTGCGAAATGCAACAAAAACTCAGGCTAAAACATGCATAAAACAGCTTTTAAAAACCAATTGCAAATGTTTTATTGAAAGTCTAATCAATTAAAAGCAATAATACTATAAAATACCATGAATATGACGTGCTGTATCAGTCTGTGGTTTAACATATTTATATGAATTTGTAGGGCTTGCTTTGTTTGTTTTACGGACAGCTTCTATATAGAGGCCAGTATGAGACTATTAACTACTTAATTACACAAATGTCTCGTTAAAAATGTCTACAAATTGATGAAACTGATCCGAGATCAGGTAAAAACCATAGACGCTGGTTCAACGGTTCGCCGCTGGGGGACAAACTCAATGAACTCACGGTATGATTCACGGTAGAGCTGCATGAGTCTGGATAAACTGAGAATCATGATTTTTTTGTCTCAAATAGAGATCACGATTCTCCCAACTAAACAAGATTTTTGCTGCAGGCTATTAAAAGAAGTGTTTTAATTAATTGAATATTATTCACCTTTTAATATATAGTATTAAAATACAATATATTAAATACCCAATTTTTATATTTAACAAATGGAACAAATTGTTTGAATGACTGATTCACTGACTCAAACTCATATATACTTCACGTGTTTTCATTACTGGAATAACAGTGGTTTTGAACGAATCGCTTGAAGAATGGGGGGTGGGGGGGGGGGGGACGGGGGGGGGGGGGGGGGGGGCGGGGGGGGGGGGGGGGGAGGGGCAGAGGGGGGGGGGAGGGGGGGGGGGGGGGGGCGGGGAGGGGGGGGGGGGGGGGGGGGGTGGGGTGGGGGGCGGGGGGGGGGGGGGGCGGGGGCGGGTGGGGGGGGGGGGGGGGGGGGGGGGGGGGGAGGGGGGGGGGGCGGGGGAGGGGGGGGGGGGGGGGGGGGGGGCCAAAAAAAAAAAAAAAAAAAAGGGGGGGGGGGGGGGGGGGGTGGGGGGGGGTGGGCGGGGGGCAGGGGGGGGGGGGGGGGGGGGGGGGGGGGGGGGGGGGGGGGGGGGGGGGGGGGGGGGGGGGGGGGGGGAGGAGGGGGGGGGGGGGGGGGGGGGGGGGGGGGAGCCAGGAGGGGGAGGAGGGGGGAGGGAGGGGAGGGGGCGGGGGGGGGGGAGGGGGGGGGGGGGGGTCGAGAGTAGGGCGGGCGGGAATGAGTCAATGACAACACATTTTTTACATTCACTTTTCGCCCCTAGTGGTGAAACGATGCATCCGGGGACACAATCTTCATTTGAGCAACCAATTACTTTCTTCAGTATTGTTCTATTTGAGCGCTACCTTCGACGTTATGTTTATATCTGAATTATAAACTTTCATCCCTGTATTTCTGTGATGATATGAATGACTGTAAAACAGACATAATACTGTGTAGTTGAAAAGACTGTTTGTGAAGCTGTTTTTTACCTAAACATGATAACTGCTCTCTCTGAGTCAGCGGCAGAGTGTTTCGGTATGATTTTTTCAAAGGTTTATTAGACACCAGCGAATCATTGTCATTTAAAAGTGGGATTGCATGGATGTTTGAATCGAGATTGCAATCTTTTAACGATTAATAGTGCAGCTCTAATTCACGTGTTTACAGATATCGCCCCCCAATGACAAACCATTGAAAAGTTTCGAAACAGTTATGAGAAGCCTCGTTTACTGAGATCACGTGACTTTGGCAGATTGATATGCGCTCCAAACCACTGCATCGAAACAAATGATTCACAAAAGTTTCGAGAGCTTCACGAGCAGTGCTTCACTGCTGGAGCTGAAACACGGACAGAGAGCTCTCAGAGAACCGTACAGACGCCGCAGAGCCTGTGATGAAGCGTGTACCTGCAGGAACTCGGCCAGCTCGTGGCTGCTGTTATCCAGCGCGATGTCCAGTGCGTTTTTGCAGAACTTGCTCTGCGCGTGAACATCAGCTCCGAAGCGCAGCAGCAGCTCCAGCACGTCTCTGTGGCTGTGCTCCACGGCCCAGTGCAGCGCGCTCATCTTCAGCATGTCCTTGGCGTTCACGTCGGCGCCGTGCTGCAGAAACACACATGAATGGAGTCGTTGTTGGATGATGCAAGGCCACACTTAAAGAGGCAAATTACCACGAATGCACCGCAAGTCAAACATCAAAGAGACAGCGGGCCGTAAAAGGGTTAAGTACATCATAGACCCATTGAAACCAACCAACCAGCTACGATCAACTTAGGCTTACGATGCTTTTGGGAAGCACAGCCCTGGTCGCTCACCTTCAGCAGCAGCTCCACGATGCGTGTGTGACCCTCGGATGCGGCCATGTGCAGCGGCGTCCGGTCCACTTTAGTGCGAGCGTCTCGACTCACGCCGGCGCGCAGAAGCACCTCTGTGGTGGAGTAATGACCGAACTGAGCCGACAGATGCAGCGGAGACGTGCCCAGCTGCAGAGACAATAACACCTCACTGTAAAGCACAGAGACACACACACACACACACTCTCACACACACACACACACACACACAAAACACCACCACACCACACTCTCCACAGTCCGTCACACACACCCACACCCATCACACTCACTCTCACACTGCACAACACAACTCACGTTCACACCACCAGTGACACACATCACTCACTCACACACATCCACCGCCACCTCCGCACTCTCACACACCCACCACACTCACTCACACCGGCACACAACCACACAACTACTCACACACCACACCCACAACACTCACACCACCAAGAGTCACACGACCCGCACACAGGGGGAACACACCACACAACACGCACGCACACACACACACTCACCCAGTCGGTGGTGAACGGAGCTCCATTCGCCATCAGAATCCGGACCTCGTCGTCCTGACCGGCCCGAGCGGCTTCCAGGAGCTTCTTCCCCAAATCCACCAGAGACATCTGAAATCAGACACAGACATGCATTACAGCCATGGTGTAACATCAGAACACACACACACACACACACCTCTTTGGTGTCAAACCTTTGTCTCTCTTAGAGTTTCAAATGAGCACCACTCTGATCATCTGATGATCTATCATCGCGACTGGATCGTAAGTTCCAGTCAAGTCCAGTCTGCTTTATTGTCAATTCTTCACACATGTACAGCACATACACACAGAGAAATGAAATTGCGTTACTCTCAGACCCTTGTGTGCATACAGATAACATAAATACAGATTAAATACAAAATACAACTATACAAATAAGGTAAAATGTAAAAATATATATATAAAGCACAAGGCATATGGCAGATAGAGTGCAAACCAGTAAAGTAAACAACAGTGCAGAAATAGTGATTGTAATTGTTAGCGCTGCGTTCGACACTATTGACCACAACATGCTTTTTAGACTAGAAAACTTTGTTGGCATTAATTGAAGTGCATTAGCATGGTTCAAATCGTACTTATCTGACCGCCATCAAATTCGTAGCAGTGAATGAAGAGGTATAATATCGATCACAAGTGCAGTATGGAGTACCTCAAGTCTCAGTACTAGGGCCGTTACTCTTCATGCTTTACATGTTACCCTTGGGAGAAATCATCAAGGAACATGGTGTTAGCTTTCACTGTTATTCTGATGATACTCAGCTCTATATTTCTTCGCAGCCCGGCGAAACATACCAATTTGCAAAACTAACAGAATGCATAGCTGATATATAAAAAAACTGGATGACTAGTAATTTTTTACTGCTAAATTCTGAAAAAACAGATGTGTTAATTATCGGACCTAAAACCTCCGCATGCAATAACCTAGAACACTGTCTAACACTCGATGGCTGCTCTGTCAATTCCTCGTCACATTGAAAAGCATTTTTAAACTGCATTTTTCCATCTCAAAAATCTATCTAAATTAATAGATTTTTAACAACGAATTGTTATTAGATTATTTACTTTTGTCTGTTTTTCCCCTGCAATGCCTAAACATTTATAAATAAAGATCAATTTTAATGGATAAGGACATGACTTAAAATCAGAAGTCTTGTCTTTCTGAGAATGTATCACAATGAGTGTTATGATTCACACACACATATCTGTCCAAAGCTAAAAACAAATCTTCATTCAAAGGTAACACAGTTTAATTCTCCTTTTATTCATGTTTTCAGCATTTAGCAGAAACTCACTAAATTTTGTTACATTTTTCAGACTTTCAACATTGCATCTCACCGAAAATGTATCTTGCTTTAATTCGCTTCAATTTCTTTTAGAATATCATATATAGTATTTTTTTATTTTTTTATTCTTCTTTCTTTTCACAAGTGCATGCATGTCTGTCGCAGAGCGCTATTTTGTGTGTCGTCATGTCTCTAATGTGGTTAATGCTCCATTAAAATACCAAAGAACTGTCACATGTTGTCTGTATGAGAGTTTACCATGGTTTTACTGTAGTAGTCTCTTATAGGAAATATAATACATTTATCAAGTCAGCTATCTTTAGCAGTAGTTTTTAGCAATATTTATCATTTCTTAATGTGTTAAAGCTTGTTTAAATCAATCATAGTTTCACTGATGTATTGAGGAGATATTATTTTACTAACAGAACCACAGTTTAATAGAACAACCAGCAGTTTGGGCTCGTTACTCAAGAAATGTAATATATTACTTGTTACTCCTTTCAAAAGTAATATTATTACTTTACTTATTACTTTCTGGCAACAGTAGTTAATAGTTACAATACTAATTACATTAGTTCCTACATAAGCTGCATATCTTCCTCATAAAATTAATCTATGATGTTACTAACAATATATTTCTGCCTCATCATTTGACCAAAATCCCCCCTGGATCGCAGTCAGAAGTGATTACAAACACTCAGTGGTGATTAATAGTGATAAAATAGTGTTTAAGTAAAAGTCTGCCTTACATGTGTAGCTTGAAGTTAATTGATTATCATTTCGCTGTTTATCGTGATACTACTTATTTCATGATGGATCACAAGAACTCACAGGTCATCAAAAATGTTTCGTTCTCTAAAGATTACTGCAATCTAACATGTGCTCTCAATAAATTAGAATGTTTTGGAAAAAGTTAATTTATTTCAGTAATTCAACTCAATTGTGAAACTCGTGTATTAAATAAATTCATTGCTCACAGACTGAAGTAGTTTAAGTCTTTAAGTTTTTTTAATTGTGATGATTTTTGCTCACATTTCACAAAAACCCACCAATTCACTATCTCAGCAAATTAGAATATGGTTTATGCCAATCAGCTAATCAACTCAAAAACACCTCCAAAAGGTTTCCTGAGCCTTCAAAATGATCTCTCAGTTTGATTCACTAGGCTACACAATAATGGGGAAGACTGCAGATCTGACAGTTGTCCAGAAGACAATCAATGACACCCTTCACAAGTAGGGTAAGCCACAAACATTAATTGCCAAGGAAGCTGGTTGTTCACAGAGTGCTGTATTCAAGCATTTTAACAGAAAGTTGAGTGGAAGGAAAGGTGTGGAAGAAAAAGATGCACAACCGAGAGAACCGGTCTTATGAGGATTGTCAAGCAAAATCGAGTCAAGAATGTGAGTGAACTTCACAATGAATGGACTGAGGCTGGGGTCAAGGCATCAAGAGCCGCCATACACAGACGTGTCAAGGAATTTGGCTCCAGTTGTCGTATTCCTCTTGTTAAGCCACTCTGAACCACAGACAACGTCAGAGGCGTCTAACCTGTGCTAAGGAGAAGAAGAACTGAACTGTAGCCCAGTGGTCCAAAGTCCTCTTTTCAAATAAAAGAAAATTTAGCATTTCATTTGGAAATCAAGGTCCCAGAGTCTGGAGAAAGAGTGGAGAGGCACAGAAACCAAGTTGCTTGAAGTCCAGTGTTAAGTGTCACAGTCTGTTATGATTTTGGTGCCTAGTCTACTGCTGGTGTTGGTCCATTGTGTTTTTTGAAAACCAACGGCACTGCACCCGTTTACCAAGACATTTGGAGTACTTCATGCTTCCTTCTGCTGACCAGCTTTTTGAAGATGCTGATTTCATTTTCCAACAGGATTTGGCACCTGCCCTCACTGCCAAAAGCACCAAAAGCTGGTTAAATAACCATGGTGTTACTGTGATTGATTGGCCTGCAAATTTGCCTGACCTGAACCCCATAGAAAATCAATGGGGTATTGTCAAGAGGAAAATGAGAAACAATAGACCTGTCACTGTCCAGACCCTGGGCTTCCACACCACCTCAGCAGTGCCACAAACTGATCACTTCCATGCCACGCTGAATTGAGGCAGTATTTAAAGCAAAAGGAGCCCCTACCAAGTACTTAGTACATGTAGAGTAAATTAACATACTTTCCAGAAGTCCAACATTTCACTAAAAATGTTTTTTTTTTTTTTGAATACTTAAGTATTCTAATTTGTTGAGATAGTGAATTGGTGGGTTTTTGTTAAATGTGAGCCAAAATCATCACAATTAAAAGAACCAAGACTTAAACTACTTCAGTCTGTGTGCATTGAATTTATTTAATACGAGTTTCACAATTTGAGTTGAATTCTGAAATAAATGAACTTTTCCACGACATTCTAATTTATTGAGATGCACCTGTATATCGTGATCAGAGGGATGTGGGTGGCCAAGTAATGCCATTATTATTACTCAAATCTTATTAGTAATTAGTTACACTACTAGTTGATACAAAAAGTAATATATAAACCCAGCTACAGTCATTTATGAAATTAATGAAATTCTGAGACTTTAGCCTGGATTTCACATCTGTGTCTCTGCAGCACAAAAGCAGTGTTAAGTCGCTAGGGGATATTTGTAGCAATAGCCAAAATACTTGTAGGGCTCCAATTTACATTTCTCTTTGTATCCAAAAACATTAGGAATAGATCATGTTCCATGAATATATTTTGTAAATTACCTACCGTAAATATATCAAAACTTAATGGGTTGAATTAGTAATATGCATTGCTAAGAACTTCATTTGAACAACTTTAAAGATGATTTTCTCAAGATTTAGATTTTTTAGCACCCTCAGATTCAGTTTTTCAAATAGTTGTATCTCGGCCAAAAACAAACCATACATCAATGGAAAGATGATTTATTCAGCTTTCAGCTGATGTATGCATCTCAATTTCACAAAATTGACCCTCAAGACTGGTTTTGTGCTGCAGGGTCACAGATATTACTGTAACTAGTCGCAGCCCAAAACGGAGAACCACTGTAACAACGCCATCCTGGAAACCAGCTTCTAGAATAAAAAACACTTCCTTTCACACAACTACGCTGATCAATCTGAAACCTGCAGCTCTTCATGTGTCGATGTAATCAGCACTGATGCTTTCTATTGTTGGGGTTTTTAAAGCGGCGAACAAACGCGATATCCAACGCTATAATAAATGTTTATATGAGAAGCAGCGCTTCATCTCAGGCCTAAAACAACATCATCATCATCATCTTCTTCTTCTTCGCTGATGTGAAGCTGCGGCGTTAAAAGCAATAAACAGGAAATCGCTCGTGTTCCGGAGGAAGAGGAAATATTAATCCCCACAAACTCATCAACTTCCACATCCGGCGGACGCGATCGCGCTGCATGTAGTTTCTTACCGTGAGAACAGAACCGGAACCGAACCGAATCCGGTAGAAACGAAACTATAATACAGCCGCGGGCACACACACACACCACACACACACACACACACACAGAGAACACCTCCACCCTCTGCTGCAGCAGCCCCGGAGCTGTGGCTGCTTCATATTGCGAATAATTTTTGTGCTATGTATTTTGTATCGTGATTTCGTTAAACTCTTGTAAAGCGGAGTGTCTGCGGCGCGCATGCGCACTGACTCTAGCGCGCAGGAGACGCAACATTGTATCTTCTCATTTCCGGTGAGTCTCCTCATCCTCTTCCTCATCTTTAGTTTATGAGACCTGATCAATAATACAGCAGTGCACACACTGAATATAAACGTGTCAAACAATGCTGGCAGAAACAGTGTTCAACGACGCAAGAATGAGTTTAAACACACAGAGCTGATTTATGTGCGAACATATAAACATTTATAATAAACGCGTCTTTTGTCAAGCGCTTTAAAGTTGCGCGTGTTTAAATAAAGCTCCCAGGGTGTGAGTCCGCGCACTTCCGCGTCTGCTCGAGCTGAGCGGGGCTGTTTGGGGTCTTCAGTGCGGGTCCCGGCGTGTTCTCCGACAGGCCAGAGCTCAGGGTGAGCCCACACGCTTCACTGCGAGCTCGCCGATCATCCAGAACAGCCAGACATGTGTTTACTGCACCTCTGAGTGTCAGCACTGCTCTGATTGTGTGATTAGAGGCTTGTGTACTCGCGGTCAGTGCTGGGGAGTAACGTTACATGTAACGACGTTACGTCATTTAGTTCGAAAAGCGGCTATTTTAAGGTGTCCTTGTTACAGTGTAATTCTATATTTAGTACTGAGTAATATTAACTACATGTACTTACTATATGGTCAGGGTTACTTGCATGTAATTAAGCATAATGTATTGTTATTATTATAGTAAGTACATGTAACTTGTAACAAGGACACCTTAAAATAAAGTGTTACTGAAAATAAATGTAACTGTAATCAGCTACTGAGAAAAAATGATCTCAAAGTAAGAAGAGGTGCTAAAGTCTGAGTTTGTGCTGGCTGTGCTTGACATTAAATGTAATCCGTTACATTACTTTAATACAGTAACTGAAATAGTTACACTACGTTACATTTTAAATAGAGTAACTTGTAACCTGTTACGTAGCGTTCCCAGCACTGTCTGTTGTTAGTGTAATTCTTCTGTCATTGATCGGCTTACTCTGATGTTTTGAGTCTGATTTGGGATGCTTGCAGGAGTATGAGCTGAAATGCCGTCTGTGTCCGCTGGAGTGAAGGATCTGTATCTGTCCTCATCACTGAGCGACCTGAACAAGAAAGCAGACATCAAAGCAGATAAAACCAGCACCAGACAGTAAGTGTGGACACATTCGTGTCACAGATTTCTCAGAAGCAGCAGCGGTCTGCACTCATCGCTGATGGTTGTGTGTTTCAGCTATGTCCAGAGCGCGTGCAAGATCTTCAAGGCGGCGGAGGAGTGTCGTCTGGACCGCGATGAGGAGAAAGCGTATGTGCTGTACATGAAGTACCTGTCGGTCTACGACCTCATCAAGAAGAGACCGGACTTCAAGCAGCAGCAGGTACAGCCCTTGTGAATTGTGGGAGATTTTAATGGTGGAGACGTGACACTGAGGATGAGATCAGTGTGTATTCTACACATATCGGTGTCCCGCTGGAGCACAAAGCAGAGTTAAGCGTCGCTGGGTATATTTGTAGGCAATATCCACATACTTGTATGGCTCCGCAATTATACATTTCTCTTTTATGTCCACAAAAAAACTTAAAATCATTAGGATATTAAGATCATGTTTCATGAAGATATTTTGTAAATTTCCTATACCGTAAATATATTAAAACTTAATTTTTGTAATATGCATTGCTAAGAACTTCATGTGAACAACTTTAAAGATGATTTTCCTCAATATTTAGATTTTTTGCACCCTCAGATTCGAGATATTCAAATAGTTGTCCTATCTGGGTGGCTAAAGCAACCATACCATCAATGGAGAGGCTTCTCAATTAAATCTCAATTAAAAAAACTGACCTCTTATGGTGTTTGTGGTCACATTATTCAGCTCTGATGGTGTAAACGGGCTCAAGTCTTGCTCAGATGTTGTGAACGGTAAAGAAGTTCAGATGTTCCTGAAATGTTGATACGCTGTCGTGATGGGCTTCAGGATATTCTTACTGTCTATGCCTCGGTACCAACCACGCTTTAAAAAGGCCATCGGGAGTCAGACGAGAACTTTCAGAGAGTTTGAAGCTCCTGGTCCGTTCACACACTCACAGACACACAGACACAGAGACACACACACACATAGACACACACACAGACAGACAGACAGAGTGAGAGACACACACACAGAGACACAGACACAGACAGACAGACAGATAGACACACACACACACAGACAGACAGAGAAACAGACACACAGAGACACAGACAGACACACACACACACAGACAGACACACACACACACACAGACACAGACACACACACTCTAACACTCACACACAGACACAGACACACAGACCAGCGAGCAATCACCACACCAGACAGCCAGAGACACACACAGCCGATAGACACCCCTCACACACACAGACATACACATACACACACACACAGACACAGACACACCACACAGACACACACACACACAAACTACTTCAGCTCACACACGCACGCGCGCTTGCAAACCAGTACACACACACACGTCTGGTTTGCTATCCTTGTGGGGGACTCTCCATAGGCGTAATGGCTTTTATACTGTACAAACCGTATATTCTAATTGGGGACCTACAACGCACCAACCCTACCCTTAAACCTACCCCTTACAGGAAACTTTCTGCATTTTTAGATTTTCAAAAAACGTAATTGTGTGTGATTTATTAGCTTGTTTAGCCGTGGGGACCTCAATTTAGGTCCCCACCGTGACACGAGTCCCCATGAGTTTGTGTGTATTCAGGTTTAAGTCCCCACCATAATAGAAAAACAGGTACAGCTTCTCTCTCACACACCACACACCACCCACCACACACACTGCCTGGATTCACTCACGCACACACTCACTCACACACACACATACAATGACGTCACCACACACACACACACACACACACACCACTCTGTCACTCACACTCACACACACACTGACTCACACACACACACACACAAACACAAAACACACACACACACACAACACTGACTCATCACCATCACACACATACACTCACTCACTCACTCACACACACACACACACACACACTCACTCACACTCACACACACACAGTCTTCTGTCTCACAAACACTCTGTTCACACTGCTGGTGTCGTTCTCTCAGGTATGAGGAAGGCAGAAGTGCGGAAACAGCTGGAAGAGAAGAGAGAAAGGATGAAAGAGAGTCGACGAGAAAGAAAGAATTGGAAAAGATGGTCCGAGGGGTGCTTCACACGCGAGAAGAAGACAATAAGAAGGTGCAGGACTGGAAATCACATCCCTTTGTGTGGCTTCATCACTTGATTTGATAAGTGATCTGGTGTATCATCAAACACACACAACTTCGGAGATAACAGTTCTCCTTAACTTTATGCTGCTCGAATAAGCTTAAAATGAGCTCATTTACCTATGCTTTTAATTCCAAATGACTTAAGAAATTAGACAATATATATCATCAAACGCAACAAAAAGGCAATGGATCAGCGCAAGTGGTATAACAAGTGTCAGTTAGCTTAACACAGTACACTTAGCAAGGTTGTTTTTAATCTTATCTTTGACTTAATTTTTTTATCACTGGTTTAGTAGGTTTAACTAGCAGTTGGCACTTGATCAGTTAAACAGGTCAATGTTCAAAGCTTATAGACCATCATCATCACGTATGTTTTGAGGTGATTTGTTAATAAATAATTTTGCTGCTGTGTGTGTGTTTTACAGCAGGTTAAAGAGGAGCCCAATAACAGTAAGACCGGCTGTGATAAAGGTACCGTGTGTCCCGGCGGAGTGTCACACTTCTCTGTGTGTTTGTTGTTTTGTGACGTGTGTTTTCTGTCGCGTCAGGAAGCGTCAGCGCTAAGGATCTGTTCCAGCTGATGAAGGATCCCAGTATAAGTGTGCTGGTGATGGATGCGCGGCGCAGACAGGACTTCGAGGAGTCTCAGATGTGTGTCCCGTCTCAGACGTGCATCAGTGTTCCTGAGGAGGCCATCAGTCCGGGGTGAATCTCTCACGCACACACACACACACTCTCACACTCACACTCTCTCTCTCACACACACAACACACACACACTGACACACATCTGAGACACACTCACACACACACACACACACTCTCACTCACACTTTCTCTCACACTCACACTCTCTCTCACACACACACACACACACACACTCTCTCACACACACACCTCTCTCACACACACACTCTCACACCACACACGACTACCCCCCCCACACACACTCTCACACACGCATCCTCACACTCACACTCTCTCACACACACACACACTCTCTCACACACACTCTCACAAACACTCTCACACACACACGCACGCACGCACACTCATCTGAACCCATCCTCAGGGGTATTTCTACAGGGCATACTAGCCAATCTGAAATAATAGTGAAGTCAGCTTTTTACATGTTCCAAAAATCTATTTTCTAAATGCATCTTATTGTGAAAGATTAATCTGTGCATGCTTAATTTTATAAAAATGTTTTTGACCTATCATAATGTCTAGTGAAATGACAATGACAAGTGTTATTTTAGTATCGAGATAATTTTATAGTTTTTTGTTTAGTAATTTTCCTATGTCTGTGTAGTTTTTGGTAAGATTTAAGGGGTGTGGGGCA
Source organism: Sinocyclocheilus anophthalmus (assembly GCA_018155175.1). Lineage (NCBI taxonomy): Eukaryota > Metazoa > Chordata > Actinopteri > Cypriniformes > Cyprinidae > Sinocyclocheilus > Sinocyclocheilus anophthalmus. The sequence continues at coordinate 105,321 of JADLZN010010061.1, read as the reverse complement.
TTTTATTTAGTGCTGTCAAATGATTAATCGTGATTAATCGCATCCTAAATCAAAGTTTTTGTTTACATAATATATGCTTGTGTACTGTATTTTGGAATGGCAATTACTCGTGATTAATCGTTTGGGTGCAGCTAATTTTAAGTAGCATTAATTTTAAACTAAATGAAAATGACAAATGTGTCTCTGGGAACTAATTTGTTTTAATATATATATATATATATATATATAGATTTTTTTTTTTTTTTTTTTTTTTTTTTTTTTTTTTTTTTTTTTTTTTTTTTTTAGTTTTAGTTAACTATAATAATGCTGTCTCGTGGCGCCTCTGTTTGATTCTATAGCGGATAGAACCCAGTCCCGCTCTACATGTGTTCTTTCTCTGTAATCCGCTTCACTCGTGTATATGAATACTGAATGCTCTCGTGTGCTGCTAATGCTCAGGGTGACGGTGAACCAGATCCAGCTGAAGCTCCCGGCAGAGTCTCTGGAGGACTGGAAGCGTCGCGGCTTCGTGGATTACGTGGTTCTGCTGGACTGGTTCAGCTGCGTCTCTGATCTCAAACTGGGCACCACTCTACAGAGTCTGAAGGATGCTCTCTATAAGGTACTGTACCTCTAGGCTCTGATTGTGTGTGTGTGTGTGTGTCGATCTGATGTGCGGTGTGGTGGTGTATCTGATGTGTGGTGTGGGCAGTGGGACAGCAGCACGATCCTGCGGTCTTGAGTCCTTCTGGTGCTGGATGAGAATATGATAGACTGGCTGGCTGCTCTTTTAGAAACCCAAGTAGCAGCAGCAACGCGAAAAAGTCAAACAAACCCCCTCCGACACATTACGGGGCCGGGCCATCAGACCTGCCCCAGTGTGAGTCTCACAGCACACACATCATATGATTTATCTATGTCTCTGGATTGGGATGTCATTTGGTATATTAAGCTCTTCTCCCCAACCCAAACCAGAACCGAATTTCTGGTGTTTGGGCGTGTTGTCACACTGTTATAAAACCCCGCTAGGGAGCGCTATCACGCATCTCCTGAATGAGTCTAGAGTCACTGTCAAAAACACAGTCGAGGAAGATGCAGAAGCGTGCGATCTCGAATGCATGCATATGAAAAATATTGTGATCATCAACCATAAACGGCATATGAATAGATTCATAGGAGCCATAGATGCTGGTATGGCAATACAAATAAATTGAGCTGAATAGGCTGATGTTGAGTGTTAGAGGGATAGTTCACCCAAAAATGAATATATTTTGAAGAATGTGAGTAACCAAACAGTTTATAGTCCCCAATTACTGACCACTGTAGTATTTTTTTTTCTCATACTGTGAAAGTCAATAGTTCGGTTACCAACATTGCTCAAAATATCTTCTTTTTGGTTCAGCAGAAGATACTCATACATGATGATGACAGTAAATGATGACAGAATTTTTGGATGAACACTCCCCTTAGCATAGTGAAATATAAATATAATTTCTAAACCAGAAATATATCGACACGGAGGAACAATATCACTGGAATCACTTTCAGAACAATATTTTCATCTGATGAACAACAGAAACATGACAGCCAATCAGAAAGGAGCCAAGCATGAAATTATAAGGCGAGCAGACGACGAAAGAATAAGCAGAGGGTTCTTGTGTGTGTGTGGATGCTGCTAGTGTGCATGTTCTGTCTATGCTGCTCTCGCGTGAATGCAGTGAAGCTTTGCTGTGGTTTCAGTGAACTTCTCGTACCCGTCGCTGGAGGAGCCCGAAGCCGTGAGTGTGTGTGAGGAGCCTGCAGATGCGCAGCTGAACGGCAGAACCGTGGATCCGGAGCCGGCTGTAAACACCCCCGCGCCGCTCACACAGCCCACAATAACAGACGCCGCCGCCGCCGCCTCGCCCCGACACACTCCACAGGCGAGTTACAGGGCTGCCAAATGCCTGAAAAACTCATTCACATTTTTTACTTAAATATGATCAAAATTCAAATACTATTCAAATTTAAAATTGCATAAAAAGATATTTTTCAGTTAGTAATATGTATAAAACGCTTTTGTGCTGCTCTCGTCGAGCCATAAGCAGGGGCGAGAAAAAAAAAACCACGAGGCAACTATTACAAATGCAATTGTTCTTCAAAGCGTAATAACACGACTATCTTTGAAAAAAAGAGCAAAATGCTTAAAATAATGTTTATAAGCCAAATATAATAAATTAATGTGACCCTGGAGCACAAAACCAGACATACTGGTGTAAGGGTAAGATTTATCATCATCGGAAAGCTGAATAACTGCGGCTTTCACATTGTTGTATGGTTTGTTAGGATATGCAAGTATTTGAAAATCTGGAATCTGAGGGTCAAAAAAATCTAAATATTGAGAAAATCACCTTTAAAAGTTTGTGTCCAAATGAAGTCCTAGGCAATGCATATTACTAATCAAAACATTAAGTTTTGATATATTTACGGTAGGAAATTTGCTAAATATCTTCATGGAACATGATCTTAATCCTATATGCTTTTGGGCATAAACAGTAAATGTATATATCTGTGACCCATAGCAATTTATTGTTGGGCTATTGTGCTACCCAAATATCCATCCTCAGCGACTTAACACTGTCTTTTTGTGCTGCAGAGAGCAGCACTAATGTTGTGCTTAAAACTATTATTAACAAACGACATCATTTATGTTTAAACACAAAAGACTGAAAGTGCCAATGACACAGAGTACTCTTTTATACTTTAAAAAACATGAGATTTAGTCCCAATCCCAATTCTATTTTATATCCCTACCCCTTGTCCCTTGAAACAGAGTATCAAGGGGTAGGGGTGAAAATATTCCACTAAGAATTGGGACACCACTACTATAACGTCACACGTCATCATACGTCGTCTAGGTCCTACAATACACACACCTATACTGGTGAGCTGGTGTGCATTAGAGCTTTTAAATTTATTTAATTCTGTTGCTATATTAATCCGGCGGGGCTGCTACTGATCACACCACACAACAGTTTAAAAACTGAATCGCTACATTATATTTTCCAGCAACGAGAAGATAAAATCGCTGTTTTTGAAGTAAACGCACTCTAAAAAGAGAACGGCACAGACTCCATACACGCAACGACTTTTAAAGCTCTCTCCCTCGCAATGGGCAATATTTGAGAAAAGGGTTTAAGCATGTCTAATTTTTTGGGGACTAGCCCCCCTCCAGTGTCCTACGTGGTTATCGCCCTGATCAACATGAACATATTTTTTGGCACTATTGTGCAGTCTGTAATGATATGACATTAGTTAGCAAATTTAGCGATTTTTTGCAAACATTTCTTTAGTAACATGACTGTAAATATGAACTCACAATTGAATGGAACATAAAAGAAATGATTACTTTTCCTTAAAATCTTTATTAATGCCAAAATTGCTTACATTTATGTGTCTTTTTGTTCGTTCATGTGTGTGTGTGTGTGTCAGCCCTGAAGCCGGTTTACGCCGGGGGGGTGGGGGGGGCGGCTGAGATAATTCATACCCCTTCGTTTGAAGTGTGGTCCCTAAAAATCTTAATTTGAAGGGCTGTCTGGCCCTACCCCAACCCCTCCAACCAAAACGTAGAATCGATACACCCCCCTACGCGCCTTCACGTGAGCTCGGTCGAACGGAGGGGTAGGGGAAAGGGAAGGGCAAGGGGGTAGAATTGGGATTGTGGCCTTTAGTGAGTAGGGCCAAAAGCAAAACCCACAAAAAGTCGGTGACGTAAAACCGACATTGATGTACTTTTTTCCCTTTTTTTCTTCTCCGCCATATTTGAATAAACAACGGCAGGGTCAGCGGGCCAATCCGCATCTGGAGTGGGTTCAACTGGATAAGATATGAAAAACATTAAAATGCAACGACACTTCGGATCTTGTGTCCACTGATAAGCTGCCTGACGCACACCTAAAGTTCAAATGCAACGTTTTTGCTTTCAAATGTGGATTTTTATTTTAAATTCAACAAATATTCAAAATTTGAATTTTATTTTGACAGTCCTAATTGTGATCGCGGAGTGCTCTTGTCTCCAAGTGTACTCACGTATATTATTGCGTAAAAAGAGAACATCAATGCGGAGAAGATATTTTTTTACGTCAAAACTGAAACCAAGACATTCCACTATGTATTTATCTTGGCGGCATTTTCTAGAGGGACAATCGATCACACGCGCTTCAGCGAATCCACGTTTCGCGGAGAGCGGGTGCATGTTTAGAAAGTCCATGTAAAATTAATGTCAGATTCAACTTTTAAAAAACACAGTCTTGAGACTTTATAGGGGTTTCTCCCCATCCCTCGCACTGCATCTCATGTTTGTTAAATGAAGACAGTAGCTCTTTGTGATTGTTCACTTTTTTTTTTCAAGAGATATCGTGTTATTTTATTGCTTGAAGAGACATGCTGTAGCGTCTTGTACCAATCCAACACACTATTATTACTCTTTTTAATAATAACATGAATACTCTGTAACCTCAGTTGACAACCCTTCCCCCGGAATGCGTAACACCACAGGAAGTCGAACAGGCTTCTTTGTTTCATGGCAACCAACGCTGATATCACTGTGTTTATTGGCCAAAAGTATGTAAAGCAGGGAAAATCCCTGCATGTCCCAAGGAAAGGCAGAGTATAAATGGACTGTGTTCTAGTTAATTCATTGGAAAACCGTTATTTGAATGAACACATATTCTTCAGGCCATTGGGTATTTTATTGTCATTGTGTATTTTGTCTTTGATATTCTTAGACTATTTAGTATGCTTGTGAGGGAACCCATGCCTGAGCATCCCTTTTCACTATATGTATCTTACCTTGTTTAGTATCGTATTAATTTTCCTTCTTATGATGCGAAACAAGCGGTATTTTATTGGTGGTACACATAGGCCATATATCTTAGGCCTCTGAGAACGTTAGTCGACACAACGAATTTGTCATTTCGATTTAAGTCCTTGCAAATTTATAGCATGCTCTAAGAAGGGCAAAGGGTCGTAAAACCCTTCCAGGCAGACTTGCCACCCCGATATCACGCTCTCGGAATTCCATTTTCTCATTGGATAAGCCCATCTTGAGATGCGGGGATCTTCTCCGACCTTAAAGGTCCGGCTCCAGGGACCCTCCCCAGTCGGTGGTTCGGTATATATTCAGACACGCTAAAAAATGTGATAAAACTCCTTCAGGCGATATGCTCCAATAGCATTCTTGTGCCTTAGCGGCCTTTCTTACTTCGGGCCTACGTCCTTTATCCATTCATCAAGTGACTCTTAACTCTGACTTCAACTGGTTCTTTTCACATTCGTCCGTAATTCAGCAAAGATCAACTCTTGGACAGTTTCTTTACGCTTTGCTATCCGATGGTAATCTCTTTACAAGTGATAGGGGCCTAACCCGCGTGTGGCGAGATACTTGATTCTCTATAGTTAGATTTTCAACACTTACTCTATCTTACTTTCTAATCAATGCGATACCATATAGCTTCACTCAATTCTTACCACCTTTAACCTAAAGGTGTGTTTTGCTCGCTGACTCCCTCTCAGAAAATCTGACGGTAACCCGATCCCTGAGTCTCTGCTCGACTGTGCTTGGATCTGCTTTTAAAAATGAAAACAAGAAAAAAAAAGTTTGTAATTTATTATATCATGGGCAATATGTTCGTTCGTGCATAAAAATTCAACTTGTCAACCCTTTCCTATAGATCATTTTTTTGTTGGTCGTTTTCGAAATTTTCCAACTTATGTGTGTGTTTGTGTGTGTGTATGTTAGACCAGTTTTTGTGTTTATGTAGTATGTTGGACTAGGTTAAGTGTTTATGTAGTTAAAACTTTACTTGTATCACACTTGATGTGTTCATTTTTTGCTCATAACCGGAGTCACTAATCATGCAGATTTACGTTACAAGCTTTTGTAGAATTGTACAGTAGGGAAGTTATTTCCCTTAATCAGGAAATTAACGTTCTTGGAATTGACAAGGCAGTTGACCCTGAGTGGTCAGCTAAATATTTACAGTGGATCTAAAATATTAATAATTTATCATAATTAGTTATGGTTAATTATTTATATTTCCCCATGAGCTGATTCGCTACAATGCATTAGTAATACTTTGCTCGATGCGTCCTCTTGTGGCCTTTGAGAGAGAAGCCAAAAGCTTTTATCCCCCTCTAACTGAAATTATGCCTTTTAAATTTGACTATTGAAAATATTTAAGTACAAAATTCGAATTCAGTTCTTAACACACACACTAACTCACTCACTCACTCACTCACACACTCACACACACACACACACACACACACACTAACGCTTCCTCTGAACTGGCAGTCTACCGTTCCACAAACCAGTCCGCTCACACACCGGCAGTGAACACAAAGCTCAGCGAGGAGCCCTCGGTAAGCGATGGCCCCGCGGCACACAACGGCCCCATGGTGCCCGACCGCTCTGGCAAACCCCCGCTGGACCCTTCCAGACCTCTGAGCGAAGAGGAGCGCAGGGAGATCCACGCAGAGACCCTCAGTCTGATGGAGAAAGCCCGCAAAGAGCAGGAGCAGCGCAAACGAGCCCTGGAGGAGAAAGAGATGGCCGAGAGACATCAGCGAGAACAGAGCGAGAGGAAGGAGGAGGAGGAGGAGGAGAGGAAGAAGCTGGAGAGACCGACGGCCGAAGAGGAGGATCAGGGAGACGCCAGAGACGAGAAGAACAAGAGAGCACAGAAGGACGTGCCGCTGGACGCTGCCATGAAGAGCATGTCTCTGGATTCACCTGCAACCTTCAGCACTGTGAGTGACGCATACACGCACTCTCACACACACACTCTCACACACACCTTGTATTGCGTAATCACTTGAACATGAGTGTGTGTGTGTGTGTGTGTGTGTTCCAGAGGGAGTCTCTGACGCGAGCACACAGTGAGGAGATGGGGCCGAGACCGTCCCTTGGGCTGCCAGACGTACTGGATAAGGTAACAGCAGGCAGGCAAAGGTGTGTTCCTTGTGGAGTAGGGCTGGGCCATTTTTCCAATTTTATCGATTCATCCTAATTTAATGCCACAATTTAATTTTTTAAATAAATAGAATAGAATAGAAATATGTTCATTCGTGAACATGCAACACATGGCGGGCCATTTCTGGGCTCTGGCTTTAGAAGAGAAGAGAAAACTAGAGGCGCGTGTAAAAATCTGTTCATATATGAATCTGATTCTGTCTTCTAACGATTCTAATACATTCACAAGTTTCAAAAACAATGTTCTAAAGAAACAGGCGGGTTTTAATCTGTTTTTTCCTCGCTCAACCCTGCTCTGGCATCTCTCGCGTCCCTCCAGTCTTCTCATATCAGCTCCCCCACAGCCCAACAATGAATCTGTTACAATTATACACTTTATTTCATCTATGCTATGAGAAGGCGCTATAAAACATGGACGGCCATAGCAGTTCCGTGTAAATTAAAAAATAATGTATTGTATTAAAGCTTTAATCAGGATAAAACTGTATATTAAAAGCTAACAGAAGCAGTAGCATTTACAAATAACAACATATCTAAAATTATAGTCACGATCCTCTTCAATAAGATCCTCTCTGGCTTCTCAATCGAGTCAAACTAATGAGCGATACATTCACTCCACACCTTTTCTGTTTTATTGCCAATAGAAAAGTTCTCATGTACGATCGGAGCACAATGTCTCATTGGGGCGGAGGAAAGGGGGGGCCGTGACGCTTAAGTCCGGTTCGCACGAGTTTGGTAAGGCGTTCGTTCGTTTGCACTCCAATAGAATTTGGAATGTCTGTGGGACGGCTAACGGTTGGCGCCCCAATCAGGCACAGTCACTGTTCGTTGGTTTAGGTCTAGACGCCAATCAAGCAGTCATTCGTCCTATTTCTGATGGAGGGGCTCATAAAACCCCACTTTTGCTGTGATCTTGCGAAGAAAGATCAGCTGCGCTCGTGCACAAGTCTCTATTATTCTAGAGAATGCCGGAGCTTCAGGTGTGGAATAAAGGTCAATTATGTGAAAAATAATGCCTTTTTTTTTTTTTTAAACGAAGCATTAACACATGTTAGATTGCACCCCATAAACACAATCAAGCCTTGAAAAAAAACAGTCAACCACCCCTTTCATTCTTTACATCATGTTTACAACTTCTGTGTGCTGCATCTTGGAATAGAATTTATCTAGAGGATTAATAAAGAAAAAGTTACTTGAATCATGTTGTAGTTACATTTTCAAGTTGACTAGTTAAAAAATCGTAAAAAAAATCGAGAATCGATTAAGCGTTCTGAAAAAATTGAGATTTTAATGTTTTGCCATATCGCCCAGATCTATTGTGTTGTTCGCTGGTGTTTCTAACTGAGCTGCACATCTCTGCAGTTTCTGGACACGGTGACGGGCACCTACAGATATTACCACTCTCCCACCAACCGCGTGCACCTGTACCCTCCGGAGGTCCACACGCCTCAGATCCAGCCCAGCGCCGCTAAAGCCAAGCCACCGCAGCCCGCCGAGACGGAGAAAGAGCAGGAGAGCGAGAGAGAGGAGGAGCGGGACCGAGAGCAGTCCAAACTCAAGCGCTCATACTCCTCTCCTGACATCAGCCAAGAGCTGAGCGCAGAGACCAGCAGAAAACCTGCAGCCGTGCCCACCATCAACAGAGAGAACAAGTACACTCTTACACACACGCGCACACACACACACACACACACACACACACTCTAACACACACAGAAGTTCTTCACAGGTGTGTGTTTGTGTCTCAGGCCGCTGACCACCGCTGCTGCTTACACTAAGGTGGAGATCGCTCGGCCGTCTGCGGCTAAGATCCGGAACCTGAACCCGGTGTTTGGAGGTCAGGGGCCGTTGCTAACGGGCCTCCGTAACCTCGGCAACACCTGCTACATGAACTCTATCCTCCAGTGCCTGTGTAACACGGTCGCCATGGCAGACTATTTCAACAGGAACATTTATCAGGACGACATTAACCGGTAATCCATCTTTCAGACGTCACTGATTAAACGATCACGTTCAGTGTGAATCAGAGTGACTGTGTGTGTGTGTGTTTCTCACAGGGCCAATATTCTGGGTCACAAGGGCGAGGTGGCCGAGGAGTTCAGCATCATCATGAAGGCACTGTGGTCAGGGCAGTACAAAATGATCAGCCCGCAGGATTTTAAAGGCACCATCTGTAAAATCAACAACCGCTTCTCCAGCTACGAGCACCAGGACTCTCAGGAGCTGCTGCTGTTCCTCATGGACGGCCTGCACGAGGATCTCAATAAGGTACAGCGCTCAGAGCGTGTTCTCCAGGAGCCATGCGCCTCACGATAAAGACACACATTCTCTCGTTGTCTGTCAGGCGGATAAACGGCGCGGGTATAAGGAGGAGGACATCGATCATCTGGACGACGTGAGCGCAGCAGAGCTGGCCTGGTCCAAACACAGGCTCCTGAACGAGTCCATCATCGTGGCTCTGTTCCAGGGTCAGTTTAAGTCCACGGTCCAGTGCATGAGCTGCCAGCACAAGTCCCGCACCTTCGAGACCTTCATGTACCTGACTCTGGAGATGACGTCTAGCAGCAAGTGCTCGCTACAGGTCACATATACATACACACACACACACACACACACCCACCCCAACATTTAAATTTAGTCATTTAGCAGATGCTTTTATCCAAAGCGACATACAAATGAGGACAATAGAAGCAATCAAAACCAACAAAAGAGCAATGATATGTAAGTGGGCCAATTACAATTGTCGGTTAATCCTAACACAGTAACCCACGTAGCAAGGTATTTTTAATATATTATATAATATATCAGGTACTCCAAAAGCAAAGAAAAGGGGGGAAAGAGCAGGCAAAAGGTCAAGAGGTGGGGTGCAAAAAACGCAGTTCAGAAAGTAAACCCTAGAGGTAGAGAGGCCGGACCAGGGAATTGCTAATAAGCTGTTGCTCACGAGTGGCTGTAAGCCAAGCATATCATAGAAAGTTGAGTAAAGAAAAAGTGTGGTATGAACAAGGTGGCACCATCAAAAGGGAATAACCGCAGCCTGAGAGGATTGTCAGGCAAAATCCAGTCAAGAATTGGGGGAGCTTCACAAGGAGTGACCTGAGGCTGGCGTCAGCGCATCAGAGGCCACTACGGCAGTCGACATCTCTAGACACTAGTGTGGGGATGGGCTATCAAATGTCCATTCGTGGCTCGTGTCAAGGCCATCTCCTAAAGGCCAGAAGACATACTCAGAAGCGGTGGCTAACCTGGGGTCTGTGGAGAAAAAGAATCTGGACGCTGTTGCTCAGTGGTCAAAGTCGCTCTTTTCAGAAATGGACAATCAAGGTCTCGCGCAGATCAGTGGGAGGCAATAGTGGATAGGCACATAAAGGAGGTCCAGTTCTGAAGTCCAGTGTGACGTTTCGCATCTAGTCAGTCATGATTTGGGCTGTGCCAAGCGTCCTTCTGGCTGGTGTTGGGTCCCTGTGTTTTCTGAAGTCGCACGTGCAATGCGGGCATCTCATCTACCAAGAAATTTTGGAGCCCTTCATGCTTCCTTCTGCTGACAAGCATTATGGAGATGCTGATTTCATTTTCCAGTGGGACTTGGCACCTGCCCACACTGCCAAAAGCACCAAAAGTTGGTTAAATGAGCATGGTGTTACTGTGCTTGACTGGCCAGCAAACTCGCCTGACCTGAACCCCTGAGAGAATCTATGGGCTATTGTCAAGAGGAAGATGAGAGACAAAAGACCCAACAATGCAGATTACCTGAAGGCCACTGTCAAAGAAACCTGAGCTTCCATACCACCTCAATCAGCAGTGCCGATTCAGGCTGATTGTCTCGCATGCCATCGGCCGTGCACTGATGCATTTAAATTCATGAAAGAGACAAAAAGAGGCCCAACCAAGTATTGAGTGCATATAAATGAGCATGCTTTTCAGAAGCCTGACATTTCTGTTTAATATATCCTTTTTTTTTTTGATCTTATGTAATATTCTAATTTTCTGAGACACTGAAATTTGGGTTTTCATTATCTGTAAGCCATAATGATCAAAATTTCAAGAAATAAAGGCTTAAAATATTTCACTCTATGTGTAATGAATCTATATAATATATGGGATTCACTTTCTGAAATGAGTGACAAAAATATTAGGGTTCTTTTTCATGATATTCTAATTCTATAGATGTCTATAATATATTATATATATATATATATATATACTTATATATATATACACACACACACAAAATAAACAAATATATATAATAGAAAAAATACAACGCTAGTGTTAGTTGTCTTTTAAATAAAAAAAGAAGATAAATAGATAAAATAGAATAGAAATCGAAATAGAGCAGTGGGCTAGAGTTAGAGTGTCAATAAGAGATGTAAGTAGGATGTGTTTGAGCCGATTCTTGAAGATTGGTTAAGGACTCAGCTGCTGGAGATTGATTGGGGCAGGTTATTCACGCAGGAGTGAACATTTACTTTGAAAAAAAAAGTCGGCGTGAAAGTGTTTTTATTTTGTGCCTCTTTGAGGATGACACAATAATACGACGTTTTACCTTGGCAGAACGCAAGCTTGTCTTGCTAGATGCACATAACTCGAAGTATGAATTTAGGTAAAGATATGGGTGCAGAGCCAGTGGTGGTTTTTTGGGCAAACATTAATGCCTTGAATTTAATGCGAGTAGCTACTGGTAGCCATTGCAATTTGATGAACAGAGGTGTGACATGCGTATTGATGTTGTATTGATAAGGAGTTATCTCAAAGTAAGTCTGTTTAGTTGTGCTATCTTACAATCAATATATAGTAAATGTAAGTTAAAGTGTCTCCGATGTAACCGGTTAAAATTTGGAGTGGCGATGATGTCTTATAAAAATGTATGGAAATGAGACCCAAAAAAAAAAAAAAAAAAAAAAAAAAACAACGTCTTAAAAGAAAGTTAATAAGGCAGTATTATAATTTAAGCTCTGCATGGATTCGCTGTATAGCCCTGAATAATATTAGTGCTGATTTGGAACAGCCGCTTCCTTGGCTCCATCTTATGAGGCTTCAACAACTGAGAGCAATGCGTCTCGGTCGCAATGTCCATCTTTCTGAAGGCCAGAGCTGGTTGCTGTCGCAGGATGGTTGTTCTGTGTGAGAAAGGCGGTACTTTGTTGAAGGCAAACTCGGTCAAGCGTGATTGTCGCAATGAAAGGTAAAGGGGAAACCGGTCTGTAGTTCTTCTAAAAGAAGTTGGGTTGAAAAAAAATAGAGTGGGTTTGCTTAAGAAGTGGGTTTATAACAAGCCTGTTTTAAAATGCTGAGCGGAAAACAACCATGGTGAAGTGATGTGTTAAATGATGTTAAGTGAAGTGCAGGTAGCAACACAGTAGAAAGGTGCTTGAAGAAGGAGTATAGAGGATGGAATAGGATCAATCGGACAAGTAGTAGGATGATTGGAAATGATGAGTTTAGAGACTTCTGCCTCAGGGAGTGGAGAGAAGGATGAAAACAAGTGTATGTTTGCTGGTAAGATGTGTTGGACAGTTTGTGGTGTGGCAAATTGTGCACTGAGGTTAGTAATTTTATTAATGAAGAATGTGGCAAAATCATCAGCTGTTAGAATTGAAGAAGGAGGGGGAGGAGGTAGGACAAAGGAGGGAGGAAAATGTTTTAAAGAGCATGCGAGAGTTATTTTTGTTGTGATAGTATGTCCTTTTAGCGGTGGAGACATTAGCAGAGAATGAAGAGAGGAGTGATCAATATACATTAAGGTCAGTAGGATTTTGTGATTTGCGCCATAGCGTTTTCTTTCTTCTCTTTCTGCAGCTGCGAAAAAAGGAAAGGGGGAAAAAGGGAAAAGGCGCAGGAGCTTAGACCAATGGCTCACAGGAGAAGCATCAGATACGCCAAATGCAAAGGGCAGAAGAGGTGGTATCGAGCTGCGGCCTGGAACAAGGGGGCAGGATTCACTGTCTAAAACAAGACGTAAGAGTTGAGGCAGAGAAAGTATCAGTAATCACTGTTACTCATCGTAAGAGATGCTAAGTGGGTCTGTTTCAGGGGAAGGAAGTCTATAGATGAAACGCATAAGGGGGGCAGATAGCCGGGAGGGTGAGAGTGAGCGGAGGTTACGTCGAAAGATGACATGTGTAGGGGTATGTGTTGTGCCATGTTGAGGTTAAGAGTGCGGAGTAAGTGATCCGAGTTGTGCAGTGGAGTAACCAGCACATGATCAGTGGAGCAGTGTCGTGTGTAAATAAGATCCAGTTGGTTGCCTGATTTGTGAGTAGCCGTAGTTAACACTCTTGAGATCAAAAGAAGCAAGCAGAGTGTGGAGGTCTGCAGCCTGAGGTTTATCTCGGCAAATGTTGAAGTCTCCAAGCATAACTAGAGGAGTACCATCCTTAGGAAAGGTTGAGAGCAGCACATCTAATTCTTCCACGAAGTTACCTAGTGGTCCTGGGGGTCGATAAACAACTATAAAATGGATTATAAGAGGGTGGGTAATAGTGGCTGAATGTGATTCAAAGGAGCTGTTGATACTCCGAGATGGTAAAGGATTACATTTCCAATCATTAGAGATAAGCAGACCAGTACCTCTGCTTACCTTTTACGACGTCCATGGTTACTGTTACATTACCAAGATGGCGCCGGTGTTTATAGCCTGCCGTCCGCTGCCTGTTGTGCTTACACGTCTGTTTGTTTTAATGTATTTTATATTAGCCATTTTACTAAATGTTTAGTCACTTTTAACCTAAAAGTGCTTGGCATTAAAGACATCACTGAAGAGCTATTCCGTGATGCTAAGTGTGGTGCACAGTTTGCTCCTCCTCTGGTGACTATACCTGACTATCTGCGCCAGCTGCCTGGTCCTCCGCCGCAAAAGACGGGGAAGGCATGGAGGTTTTGCGGTCAAGTTCAAGCTCCTCCTGTCCGAATCGGATTTTCAACCTCGCACTGGCCTTCGCACCTACATGGCAGGGCACGGCCGCTTCATAGCGGGGCGCGCGTTATAACCACAGTATGCGTGGAATATACAGATTGCTGGGGATCCGCTGGATCAACCTCACCCCGTCTGTGCCGAGGTGGCGTTTGTATTAGTCACCTCCGTTCGCTTTCCCGGCCTTAATTTTTTTGTGGACAAGTTAAGGGATATTAGGCTAGATATTCCCTCTCCTTGTCAAGATCCTGCTGTCCCTCCACGCTTTACCAGCATCTTAAGTCAGTTTGAGCCTGTAACTCTGCCTGCTCTACAAGATATTGTAAGCCAGCCTAAACCCTCTGGATCCTCCTATGACATTCTTCCTCCTCGATTTTTTTTATCACATTTTTGAGGTGATTGGGCCTACTGTTCTTAAGATTGGGATAGGGTTAGGGAACCCTGAACAGCTGCCTTGAAATGGCAATGGTTCCAGATGACACGAAGCACGCCATTGTACATCCACTTCTTAAAAAAACCTAATTTAGATCCGACAGAGTTGACTAATTTTAGGCCAGTCTCAAATCTCTCTTTTATGTCTACAATTTTAAAGAAAATAGTGTTTCACCAACTACAGAGCTTTCTGTTTAATAACAATATTTTCTAAGTGTTCCAATCCTAGTGTGGAGTCACAGTTAGATTATTAAGACTTTACAGTGATAGTGATGGTCTGTGGTGTGAAGGGGCTTTAATCTGCGCTGTGTGTTTGTACAGGACTGTCTGAAGCTGTTCTCTAAAGAGGAGCGTTTGACCGACAGCAACCGCTTCTACTGCCGCCACTGTAAGACGCACCGAGACGCCATCAAGAAGATGCAGATCTGGAAAGTTCCGCCCATTTTACTCGTACACTTGAAACGGTGAGTCACGTCTGCAGCGCTCCAGCGCAGGGCTCTGATGTCCCGTAAAGCAGTGTGTGAAAGGTGTTTGTGTGTTTGTAAGGTTTAAATACGACGGCCGGTGGCGGGAGAAGCTGCAGACGCTGGTGGATTTCCCGCTGGATAATCTGGACCTGTCACAGTACGTCATCGGACCCAAACCCAACCTGAAGAAGTACAACCTGTACGCTGTGTCTGTGAGTATGAGACCACACACACAAACACCCACCACAACAAAAAAACACACAACACCCACAAAACCACCACACACACACACTCACACAAACAAACACTCACACACACACACACACACCAAACACACACACAACACAACACACCAAACACACACACACACAACACACCAAACACACACAACACAACACACCAAACACACACACAACACAACACACCAAACACACACACACACACACACACACAAACACTCACACACACACAAACACCCACACACACACTCACACACACACAAACAGCACACAAACACACACAAACAACATCACACAAACACACACAAACACTCAACACAACACACACTCCACACCAAACAAACACAAACACAAACTACAACACACACACCCACTCACAACAAACACACACAAAAAAACACTCACACAAAACACTCAAACACACACACACACACACTAACCACACACACACAACACACACACAACACACTCACACAACACACACAAAACACTCACAAACACTCACACAAACACACAAACACTCACACAAACACACAAACACTCACACACAAACACAAACACAAACACACACAAACACACAAAAAACAAACAAACACAAACACAAACACCCACACACTTACACACATCACAAAAACAAACACTCACACAAACACAAAACTCAAACACAAACAACAACACAAAACTAAAACAATCAAACACCCACACCACACCACAAACAAACTCACACACACAAACCACCCACAACAAACACCTCACACACACAAACACAAACACACACAAAAACAAACACACACACAAACACACAAACACACACACACACAAAAACACACTCACACACACACACACAACACTCACACAACACACACACAACACACACACAAAACCCACACACACACACACACAACACAAAACACTCACACACACAACATACACACCCAAACACACACACACAAACACTCACACACAAACAAACACACACACACAAAAACACAAACACAACACACTCACACACACAAACACACAAAACACACACAAACAAACACACAAACACAAACACAAACACAAAAACACACAAACACACACACAAAAACACACACAAAAACACACACACAAACACTCACACACACACACAGACACACCACACACAAACACACACACACACAAAACACACAAACACACACACAAACACAAAAACAAACACACACACACACACACACAAAACACACTCACACACACAAACACCCACACACACAAACACACACACAAAAAAAAAAAAAAAACACACACACACACAAACACACACTCACACACACACACCACACTCACCCCCACACACAAAACACTCACACACACACAAACACACTCCACACACCCCACACTCAAACCCACACCAACAAAACACTCACACACACACATAACACACATACACACACACACACAAACAATCACACACACACACACACAAACACACACCCACACACAAACACTCACACACACACACACACACACACAAACACTCCACCCACACAAACACAACAATCACACACACACAAAACACGCCAACAGATAAACAATCACACACACAAAAACACTAACACACACACCCCATCTCTCTCACACACACAATCTCACACACACACACACTCTCACACCACACACACACACAAACACAACACACACACACTAAACACACACCCACACAAACACTCACACACACACAAACACAGAACACACCCAAAACACTCACACACACACACACACACACTAAACACACACACCCCACAAACCAACACACACACACACACAAACACAAAAACACACACACACAAACACTCACACACAAACACACACACAAACACACACAACAAAACATCACACACACACAACACACAAACACTCCCACACACACACACACACAAACAAAAAAACACACACACACACAAACACAAACACTCACACACACACACACCCACACAAAAACACACACACACAAACAAACACACACACAAACACTCACACACACACACACACAAACATCACACACACACACACACAAACAACACAAACACACACACACACACACACAAATGATGTACAAACAAACACACACACACACACAACAAAACACACTCACACATCTACCACACCCACCACCCACACAAACACAAACACTCACAACATCCACACACCACACAAACAATCCCACACACAAACATCACACACACAACACAAAAACACAAAACACTCACAAATCCACACACACACAAACACACACACACACACACACACCACACACACACACACACACAACACTCACACACACACCACACATCCACACACACACACACACACACACACCCCCCAAACACACACAATCCACACACACAAACACTCACACATCCACACACACACACAAACACTCACACATCCACACCACACACTCACACTTTGTTCTCTGGCAGAAATCATTTGGTGGGAGGACGGCGGTGGTGGTCACTTACACTGCTTACCTGTAAAAGGAACCCCCTCAAGCAGCGTGGTTCAAGTTTGCCGATCAAGAGGGGTCCGACATTCTCCGCCTCCTCAGGGGCACGGCCGCACCAGCATACATTCTTCGTCTACTCCTCTCTATGAGGGACAGCGACAGGTCATCACCATGCTGGCGGAGCTAAAGCCCTTTGCGTGAGGACTGATGGACACTTCTGCTGAGGGAACGCCCCTCCCTCTCTCTCTCTCTGTGTCTCTCTCTCTCTCTCTCTCTCTCAGCGGGCGGTTCAGTGGCGTCTGTATTCCTGTAGCAGGAGTCTGAACACAGGAGCCTCGGCCTGCTCTGGACTTGATGTCATTTAGACGGACCGTGTGAGATTAGACGTCCATATAAGCGCACTATAATCCAAACCGCTGATTAGACATGCACCTGCTGCTTAGGGAGATGCGTTTCATTTATTTATACAGTGATCAAATATAACCAAATATAACTCTGAATGAGAAAATCCAGCTGTTGGTTAACAAGAAATCACTCAAACCCACTCGTCCTTGTTCACATGTAGTAAAGCGCAGCTTGGGCCCTGCTCTGTAGGCTAGTGTTCAGGGATCCGCTAATCACAGCAGTGCAATAACCCTCTTGACCGATGGTCAGCATTAGCAGTAGGTCTGATGCCATCATTATATCACACAGCTGTCTCTCTGAACTAATACACTGTGGCATGAGCTTCTAACTGATTCTCTCTTCTGGTTTCTTATAATATTAAGTGCATTCTTTAAATCCATGCATTAGCCTATAAGCCTTATACATGCACAAATAAACAGACGTAACACATGTGTGCTTTGAGTCTTGTCTTGTGTTTACAGTATGACAGTATCACCAGGATTGTTTGATCATAAAACAGATTTTATACTGTAACATCTGATTGGACGAGCTGCATTTGAAGCCGATGTAATAAATGTGATACATATTCTACATTGTGCAAAGATGATACATTTCTTAGCGACCACAAACAGTTATGATAATTCATCTGTTTCTGTCAGATGACTGTGGCTTTTCTGCTCATGGTATACAGAAAATAATTGAATATTAAATGTAAGTAAATGTCTGTGAATGTTAGATTTGGTCTGCGCTATTTAAAATCTGTAAAAATGTTTTCTGTTATGAATCCGATTACGTCTCTTGGTATCAATGTTCAGGTGTTTTTGTAATACAAGAAGAGATGAAAACTGTAAAAAGTTGTTTCATGTCTGATCTCCAGCTGTATGGAATCAGTCTGCATTCATCATACACACACGACATGATTTCTGTGAAATCTGACAGCCTGGCTCTGATTTCACAACTAGCGACTCCAGACTGTAAATCTGGGCAAAAATCATGTAGTGCATTGCAGATTTAACTCTAGTTTCATTGCTTCAGATCACATGCTCAATGTTCATAATGTGTGTGTGTGTGTGTGTGTGAGAGAGTGTGTGTGTGTGTGTGTGAGAGAGAGTGTGAGTGTGTGTGAGAGAGTGTGAGTGTGTGTGATGAGGAGAGAGGTAGTGTGTGGGCGAGAGAGTGTGTTGTGAATTGTGTGTGTTGTGTGTGAGAGATGAGAGTGTGTGTGGTGTGCTGTGTGCTGGTGTTGATGAGATGTGTGAGTGGTGTGATGAAGAGAGAGTGTGTGTGTGTGTGTGTGTGAGAGTGTGAGTGTGTGTGCTGTGTGGGTGTGAGAGAGTTGGAGTGTGTCGTGAGCGAGATGTGTGCTGAGCCGGGGTGAGACGAGTGAGTGTGTGTGAGAGAGAGTGTATGTGTGTGTGTGTGTGATTGAGTGTGAGTGTGTGTGAGAGAGAGTGTGTGTGTGTGTGAGAGAGCGTGTGTGTGTGTGTGTGAGTGTGAGTGTGTGTGTGTGTGTGTGAGATGAGAGTTGATGCCAGGGATTCCCCTTTGTGTGAGATGAGAGCGTGTCGTGAGTGTGAAGTGGTGAGTGTGTGTGTGTGTGTGAGTGTATGTGTGTGTGTGTGTGTGAGAGAGTGTGTGTGTGTGTGTGTGTGTGGATCGCGAGAGTGTGAGTGTGTGTGATGATGAGAGTGTGCTGTGTGTGTGTGTGCTGAGTAATGTGTGAGTGTGCTGTGTGAGTGAGTGTGTTGTGTTGTGTTGTGTTGTGTGTGTGTGAGAGAGTGTGTGTGTGTGTGTCGTGAGGAGAGTGTGTGTGAGTGTGTTATGGGTGAGTGTGTGTGAAGAGTGTGATGTGTGTGCTGTGTGAGTGAGTTGTGTGTGTGAGAGTGGGTGTGTGAGAGTGTGTGACTCCGAGAGGTGAGGTGTTTGTTGTGAGTGTGTGATGTGGGTCGAGTCGGTGTGTGTCAGTGAGTGTGTGGCAAGGTGTGTATGAGTGAGAAAGTGTGTGTGAGAGTGTTTTTGAGAGTGAATCTTGTGAGAGTGAGTGTGTTTGTGAGAGTGTGTGTGTGAGTGTGTGGTGTGTGTGAGTGTGGTGTGTGTGAGAGAGAGAGGTGTGGAGAGGTGATGTGAGAGAGTGTGTGATGTGTGAGTGTGATGTGGTGAGAGAGTGTAAGTGTGTGTGAGCATGTTGGGATGACGTTTTTGGGACAAATGGGGACATAAATTTGTATAATGACAAAGGTATGACATAGGTATTATTAGGAGAAGGTGACTTTTCAGGACATTGTCCCCACTTTTCAAAACGCTTATCACACAGAATGGAGTGTATTGAAATTCTGAAATAGCAGAAAGTCTCCTGTGGGGGGTAGGTTTAGGGGTAGGGTTGGTAAAAGGCAATAGAATATACGGTCTGTACAGTATAAAAAACCATTACGCCTATGGAGAGTCCCCACAAGGAAGAGCCAAACCAGCAACGCGTGTGTGTGGTGTGTAGTGTGTGTGTGAGTGTGTGTGTGTCACTGTGAGTGTGTGTCTTTGTGTGTGTGAGTGTGAGTGTGTGTTGAAGAGTCAGTGTGTGAGTGCTGAGTGTGTATGTGAGGAGTGTAGTGCGAGTTGTTGAGAGGTGTGTGTGTGTGTGCTGTGAGTGGTGAGTGTGGATGTGTGAGTGTGTGTGGATGTGTCGAGTGTGTGGTGTGTGTGTGTGTTGTGAGTGTGTGAGAGAGAGTGTGTCAGCCATGCTCAGAGTGCCCCAGATGTGTGTGTCTCGATGATACGCTGTTGGGAGGAGCAGCGTGGTGAGACGAGAGGGGTGTGTAGTGTGTGTGAGTGAGTGTAATGGAGACAGGGTGAGTGTGCTGTGAGAGTAGTGTGAGTCGTGACGTTGTTTGGTGTGAGAGTGTGTGAGTGTGTGTGCCGCGTGTCCGTGCGTGGTTTTGTGATGAGAGAGTGTCGTGTGTGTGTGAGTGTAGTCACGTGATGTGTGTGTGTGTGTGTGCTGTGTGTGGTGCTGAGAGAGAGGTGTGCTGCTGCAGTTGGTGATGAGAGAGTGTGTGCTGTCGCATCATGTGAGTGTGTGAGAGAGAGGGTGTGTGTGTGTGTGTGAGAGTGTGTGTGTGTGTGTGTGCTGTGTGTGTGTGCTGTGTGTGAAGAGAGAGTGGTTGTGTCGTGAGTGTGTGATTGACTGAGGTGTGCTGTGTGTGTGTGTGAGTGTGTGAGAGAGAGTGTGTGAGAGAGAGTGTGTGTGTACCTGTTGAGAATGTGTCCAGTGTGTGAGGAAAGGTTCTGGTGTTTCTCGAGTTCTTCATCAAAGTGACCCGGCTGACCTCTTGACCTGCGATGCCATCTGATGAACACAAATCAAACATTCATTCAGTTCTATGTTGTCTTATAAGAACCTAGTGTTCAGCGGGCTGTCTGGGTCAGTGTGAGGGCCAGCTCACAGAACCAGCAGCCACTGCGAATGTCGCTTGTAAGATTCTTCCAACCTGAAACATTTAATTTTCTGAGAGCAATGTTGTTTTTCTGTGTTCGGCCAGTGAACCTGAAATCATCTCAGCGTTGCTAACAGAAGCTCTGTGGTGTAGTGCTAGCACGGTACATACTGCTGTACTATATAGTATTTGCGTGATATTTCAAGGCACAAACATGTACATATATTCAATTAGCAATTGATCCAAATTAACTTTGATTGAGGAATACAACAAAGTTATTAGTGTTAATGAGGTAACGTTAATACAACCAAGACACGTTATTAAAGACAGTAGTTATATGGTTCTGTTCGAACGCTTCTTACCGGATGGTTGGTCCGGGGATCGGACGATTCTAACCGCATAGAAGCGTTCCTCTCTTCGCGGTATTTCTCCGTCGATCCTGACAGGATTCTCTGAGGCGAGCTACTCTTACGCCACAAACACACAACGTTATTAAAGAACGAGGAATAACACAAAATTGCCGCGGGTGCCTGGTTAATAACGTGAAATGCTGGATTGTGTGCTGGTAATTTTGGCTCCATTAAAGCAGCGGAACAATTTTTGTAAAGACTTTTAAAGCAGGCACTATTGTAAAGAAAGAAATTACGACAGCTCGAGGATTTCTCATCTCCCGCGTTGTACCGTTGCTATGGAGATCTCAGGCCAACGACACTATTCGCGCGCTTCTTTATTTAAAAACGCCGATGAAACCGTTTGGTGTTTTTCTTAGTAAAACCAGTAAATTAGTTTGTAAAACAGAGTAATTTGACTAATTTTTAAAAGACGTCTATATCAGACGACACGGGATAAACCGACTAGGCCCGTTCACACCCAGCACATAAAGCGATAACTGTTATGTTTTAATAATCGTTCGATTATAACGACACCGAGAAACGATATCGTTGGGATCACGGTTTTTTCGTCAGCGATTTTTCTCATTAACGCGTGAATGAACGATAAAAACCCTGACAGCCAATCAGAACTGAGCTCGAGCATAAAAAACAGATAATAAAAATGCAGCAAAAGTTTACAGTATGAGCTAATTTATAAAATACATTTGAAAATGTTTTACCAAGTGCTGTATAACGACGGTATCGAGCATAAAAAACAGATAATAAAAATGCAGCAAAAGTTTACAGTATGAGCTAATTTATAAAATACATTTGAAAATGTTTTACCAAGTGCTGTATAACGACGGTAATGCAGTAAAAACTAAATTAAATAGAATTAGCAAAGTGTTGTGTAAACTCATGCTCACGACTCATAAAATATTATAAAACAATGCAAATAAACCGCTCAGGTCAGAGGTCAGATCATGTTGTTTAACACGCATCTCCGTAGATCACAAACACGCTACAGAAGCCGAAGATGAAGGAACTTCAGAGAGAGAAAAAACAGATGTGGATGATTTTCAGTGTTTTATTAAATATACAGTAAAAAAGAGTGTACAGATCCATTAATATAGTGTCCCCAGCATCAGACATCGTGCCGCTTCAGCCGATCGCATGCTGCCAGATGCTTCTGAGATGCTCTACATCAGCGCTCACGATCCTCCGGCGACGCTAAAGAGCACGCACCGCTTTCAGTGAAGCCTTGCATTGCAATCTGCCCAGAGACTCAGACAGCTCTGTACAGCATCTGATCACAGTATAACCAGCCAGAGTTCTTCCCAGAAGTGGCAGACATCACATGTAAAACTGCTTTTATTTTATACAAGGCAACTTTCTGTAGTTTAGAATAAATATTTAACTCTATACAGTGATATTGTACCAGGTATTAACCACTTTATAGTTTCATACAGACATAAAAATGTTAAAAAATACTTTTAAAAGCTCATACTCCGTTATAATTGTACAGGATAAAATGTGACTTTTTAAAACATCTCTAGATTGCATTTGTTCAGAGGCGACGCGTTCGTATAAAACGTGTCCTCCACACACACACACACACACACACACACACACACAGTGATGCGAGTGTGTGCGGCTCACAGCATTAAGCGCATTGAGGGACGCTGTTCTTTCGCGGCGCCCCCTGCAGGCGGCGAATGGGACGGGCCCTCGGAGGACGTCAGTTTATCAGGAGTGTAGTCGTTCCGCTTCAGATCTGCCCACAAACACACACATCTCCTCAGAAACTGCCCGATACGGACTAGATAGTTCACTTACAAATCAATCATAATTAACACAAACACGCTTAAACTCGAAAAATAAAACTTGATTGAAGTAAATGCTGAATTGTATCTACCTATAGCCTATAAAAAGATAAAAAATGGAGATAAAAATAAGAAAAAAATTGTTTTCTCTACATTTCAATGCAACAATAAAACAAACTAGATAAAAAAAGTGTGTCAAGACAATCCATCCTTTATTGGCTTCGGAAAGCCTAGCTGAAAGTTTAAGCACGTCTATTCCAAACACGACCCGGGCCGAATGGGAATCATCATGTACATGTTGCTAGCATGATTAACAAGTAACTAGCAGGTTGTTAGCATGATTAGCAAGTAACTAGCCTGTTGGTAGCATTATTAGCAAGTATATGCAGGTTTGTTAGCATGAGCACGCTGGACTAACCATTCCTAAGCGATTGGATTAAGCCAAGCTACCTACATGTCAGTTTTTAGCATAATTAAGCAATCACTAGCAGGTTGGAGCATTATTAGCAAGTAGCTAGCAGTTGGTACGCTAGATTAACCAAGTTGACTAACAGAACATGTCACTAGCATGATTAGCAAGTAACTAGCATGTTGTTAGCATAATTAGCAAGTACGAGCATGTATGGATAGCATTAGTAAGCTCCCAGACTGTATACTACATTTTGTTAAACTGCAGACTCTAACAAGGGACTACCAATGTCCCTAGCATGACGAAGGCAAAGTAGTCTAGCATGTTTGTTAGATGCAAGTTATGCAAGTAACTAGCAGTTGGATCATTATTACGCAAGTATATAGAGCAGTTGTTAGCACTGATTAACATGTTTGTTAACATGTCGGCTAATGATTTCAATAACTAGACCAGGAGTTTCTAACATAGCATTACTTAACAAGAAGCTGTTGTAGCCTGATTAACAATTGACTAATATGTTGGGCTAACATGTCATAGACATGATCTATCAGTAACATAGCATGTTTGTGAACATTTTAACAAGTATTAGCATGTTCGCATGATTTAATCAAGTGACTAATATGTTCTTAACATGTCGCTAGCATGTTTCTAGCATGAGTAGCCTTTTTAGCATGATTACCGTTACTAACTGTGTGCTCAGCATGATTTAACAGCTAACTAGCATGTTGTCATAGCATGACTTAACATTACTATCCAAGTGCATCGCAGCATGTTTCTAGCATGAATTTAGCATGTTTCTAGCATGATTAGCCGTCCTTAGTCGTTACATGAGTCGCTCTCTGAGCATATTTAGCATGTTAACTAGCATGTTTGTTACGGTGACGAACACAGTTAGCCATAATGACAGTGTCGTAGCAGTTTCTACGCATGATTAGCCTGGTTCTAGCATGATTAGCCATTACTAACTGTCGCACGTGAATATCATGATTAACAAGTACTAGCAGGTTGTTAGCATACGCGTTAACAAGTTACTAACCTGCATAAAGTCGCATAGCATGTTTCGTTAGCATGATTAGCTGTTGTAATCTAGCACTTGACTTTAGCCATTCAACCAATAGCATGTGCTAGCATATTTAACAAGTTACTTACATGTCGCGAGCATGTCTCTAGCATGATTAGCATGTTTCTATCATGATTCGCATGTTGCTAACATTGTTAACATGATTAGCATGTACTATCAGTATTGTTACAGTGCATTAACAAGTTACTAGCTGTCGCCAGCATCGTTATTTCTAGCTGATTAACTGCGCCTTTTCTTTCTAACAAGGTGATTCACAGATTACTAACTACAGAACATCTTCGCTAGCATGATTAACACGTACTACAGTTGTTAGCATGATTAACAATTTACTGCCATGTACCTCATACTAGCATCTCTATCTATAGCCCCTGATGTCTAACGACACATGATGAGAATAGCCATTACTAACAGCATAGTTCCACTAGCATTGATTAGCATGCCAGTAGACGATGATTAACAATGTCCGCTAGCACGATTACATACTACTAGTCAGCAAGGTTTGTCTAAGAATCGTACCGTCCAAAGCACTATTTGGTCTAACACATTATTATGCATGTCGGCCCTAGTGCCCAAATGGATAGACTAGACGTTAGTCGGCATGTGTTCTCCCGCCATCCGGCCCCGGATCCTCATCATTCGGTATCAGCGAACTCGTACTCACCGGGAGTTTGACGCTTTCTTCAAGCCGAGTTGCGCAGTAGCGCTTGTGCGGAAGTTTCGAATGGCATCGCTCAACGATTCCGCTCAGCTCGACGTCTGTCCAAGAACATACGATCATAGACCTGACCGGGCAATCAAATACAGTAGAAACATTTATAATTCTTTCTCCGCAATACTATCACAATTTGATAATAATACAACACGCACCAAATCACTAAACTCACGGTACTTCAGTCCCGCACAGCTTGAGTTATGTCAAGTTAATTAGGTGCTAACCATGACTAGCAGCTATGTTCGAAAATTGCGAACGAGAATCGTGTGGTGACTCGGTGCCTTCACAAAAGCGGCACATTCTGCCTCGATGCACGTATGTCTCGGTTCCACCAGGGATCGGACTACGGGTTCAGTACAGTACTCGACGATTCCCGGACCCGAGCATCAGGCACACCCCGATCCAGCGTATGCGTTTCCCCATGCCAACAGTACCCTAGACCGGTGTATCAATCCGGAAAGTAGCGATGCAACCCTAAGTTGCGCGACAAATAATGCACAACTCATGCCTCTCGTTGTTAAAGTCCGATTTAATAACACTAATACCCTTAATAAAGTATGTACAAGTATAGAAGCGAAATGAACAATTTCAGCACTGTACTACAGTAAAGTTCAAAATAAATATACTAATCCTCAAACTTTGTTCTCATGCCGAATCTGACCCGGCACAAATAATGATTAATGAGACCCGAAATTGCCCTTAACCAATAACATTAATATTTAGAAAATGACGCAGGTTTTTGGGCAATGGCGCTATACGACAAGAACGCATATTGAAGACCGGCTATTTGTCCGTGTGAAAAATAATAAAATACACTGTTTATTTTTTTTGTTTGCGCACTCTGATGTAAATAAGCCAATCACTCATGGACAGCAGAGCGGAATGAGTGAAGGAGAAGCTTTATCCCCTTGTATCATGCAAAAGTGACGATTCTAATCAACCAATCAACGTTCTGCGGTGAGTTTAGCTCCTCCCTTTTAGTACCCTTTGCGGTGCTAGGTACCCCGACGGAAAAGTGGTACGTACGGTTCATAATTGGACATAAATTGGACAAAACGGACATAATTGCGCACCGTACCGTACTGAACCGTACCGCTCGGTGGAAACGAGCCATAATAGACCATTTATTTATCACTTGTAATTGTCTTTTCCCCCTTTATTAGTTTATATTCGCTTGAATGTTTTGAACTCTGTCTCATATTTATATTCATCGGTAAATCTTAATTGTTTTGATTTATTATTATTTGTAATTATTTAAAAAGTGCCTCTTATATAAAGGCATCGTGAATCGAAGCGTTGTCATGATAACATAACCTGAATCGAATCGTGAAACCAGTAATGATTCACACCCCTAACCATGACTAACATCTGTATTCTTAAAATAGAGATCATTTTCATTCATGTTACAGACAGCATTTTCTCAACACTTCCTTTCTCTTCTCTCCGCTCTTCATGTTCGACTGACGGATCTTCAGATCCGCCAGACCCCTAAGACTAGAGAGCGTAGAGGGAGAGGGAGAGGGAGAGGGAGCGAGAGCGAGAGCGAGAGCGAGAGGGAGAGAGAGAGAGAGAGAGAGAGATAGGAGCGAGAGAGGAGAGCGAGCGAGAGGGAGAGCGAGAGCGAGAGCGAGAGATATATATAGATAGATAGAGAGAGAGAGAGATATATATATATACAGAGAGAGAGAGAGAAAGAGAGAGAGCGAGAGGGAGCGAGACGAGAGAGATAGAAGACGGGCGAGAGAGGAGAGCGGCCGAGACAGGAAAAAACAGACAGAGTAGAGAGGGGAGGAGAGGGGAGGAGAGAGAGGAGAGAGAGAGAGAGAGAGAGAGAGAGAGAGAGAGAGAGAGAGAGAGAGAGGAGGGAGATGGAGAGGGAGAGGTATAGGGAGGGGATTGGGGAGGGGGGATAGATGGAGAGGAGAGGGAGCGTGAGAGGATACGGGAGAAGCGAGATTATAGGAGTGTAGGGGGATGGGTCGGTTGAGAGGATAGTCTAGAGAATGACATCACGCATATATACGAGCACGAGCACCTAAGAGAGAGTAGGGAGCAGAGATCCGACGCGAGCAGGATCCTATGAGAGAGAGATCAGTCAAACCGCATTCATCACATACAGACCTTCATTTCAACTATCGTATGGATAGTTCACCCAAAAATGAAAGTCCAGTCATCATTTACTCCACATGGTGTTGTTCTGATGCTGTACACCCCTCTTTCTGTTTCAGACCACAACAGGAGAAATTTAAAGAAATGTCCTGCTTGCCCTTGTCTACATACAGGACCAGCATCAAGATCATTCTCATTTTTGGGTGAACTAACCCTGAAGCTCCTTGAAGCTCCGCTCCTAGACTTGAGAGCGTGAGGCATGTAACAAACACAAACCCTGCAGATCCAGCACCAGCAGCTCTCCTCGCGTGTATTCATACGTCCAGTGGCTGAAGGCCAGCATGGTTTCTTCCAGAAGGTTGGTCGGGACGATTTCATCCCCGTTGTTGTTATTAAACTTGCGGAAGTCTCCGGTGATGCACTCCTCGATGGCAAACCACTGACCGGCAGAGTGACAGTAGAGCAGGAACACCTCCAGAAACCTGCAGAGACACACTCCGGTCTCAGCAACACCCTCCACTGTCTGTCTGTCTGTTCTTTCTGTCTGTCCCTCTCTTGTGTGTGTGTGTGTGTGTTGTGTGTGTGTGTGTGTGTGTGTGTGTGTGTGTGTGTCAGTACCTGGGTGAGTACGGGATGGTTTTGGGTCTGATCTGATTGAAGGCAAACGTGAGTTTCTGAGCTGCTCTCTGCTGCTGTATTTCCTGTTCACAACACAAACACAAACACCGTTTCAGTGGCGTCTTGCACAGAAATCAGTGCTCGTTCGCTCATCCGGGACAACGCTAAATGTGGGTTTAAACAAGGCAAAGAAACCTTTGAGATTCACACCACAATCAGAACTGTTTGAGTAGTTTGTGTGAGTGTGTGTGTGATTTGGAGTGTGTAAGTGAGTGTGTGTGTGTGTGTGTGTGAGATCGTACCCTGAGACAGAGGTGCAGGACTGTGTCCTCTCTGTAAATGCTCTGCCAGGTGTTGACCACCTCAGGTAGGAAGGACTTGACGATGTACAGGTGTCCAGGCTTCAGCATGTCGTACTCAGACCAGGTGCAGAGCACCTTCAGCGCCCGCCGCAGCCCTCCACCCATCTCCTCTTTACTGAGGAACTCGATCTTAGCACAGAGACCGCGCTGAGTCCACGACGACATGCTGTTGTTGATGGTGTTGGGAGAGCTCTCCTCCAGACGGTACACGGTCACCGGCTCTCCTGCACGACACGCAAACATGAGAACGACACGCATAAACACGCGACTGACCTCGCAAACACACAATATCACCAAACAAATACGGCGTAGGGCTGGGCGGCATGAACTACACCTTACATCAAGCATTTGTCCCTAACGTTTTATGGTTGGAAATGTAATGAAAAATGGTTCTAATTGTAAATAATCATGTTTTAATGTCCATTTTTTATAATTCAATGAGTTTAGTCTTACAAACAAAAAGCTGCTTCATCTGATTGAATTATTTTCTGTTTATTTGGAATGTGATGGATTCAAAGCAAAAATCAGCTGATTCGTATCAAATGTACAACAGTGTACAAACAGATTCACAAGTCTGAAACTAAAGATTTAAAACAGTCAGACTGATATTATTAAACAGATCAGACTGATTGAAAATAAATTGACTGTTAATGAACTGAACTGTAATTGACACGATTGTCTTTTTAGTAGGGATGCACCGATATGAAAATTTTGGGCCGATACCGATAACCGATTATTCTTCATTTTTGAAAGCCGATAACCGATACGTTGGCCGATAAATCTATGTTCCACTTGTTTATAATAAAAAAAATACTTTTTGAGAGCCTGATTACAAAAAAGGTCTCATCATTAAAAGCCACATCCCAAACACTTCAACATAAGCAGCCTCGGTGTACGTTTAAAAAATAATTTTACTCTCCCATTACCAAATTTAGTCATAAAAGTATTACAATACATAAATAATGCAACCAGTCCTGGAACATCATTACACGTCGAAAGAATCACAATGAATGCCGCCCAGATCAATAAAACAGAATAGGCCCTCTGCACGGACAATAATAAATGATTTTTAAATACTAACCATATTGCTGTGAAAATATAAGAGAAAAGAATCAATGGTTGTTGTTATTAATAATGTAATCGATGATTGTTGAAAAAGTACCAAATAATACCACTTTTTTAATAGCACCCGTGAGCTGCGCGTGCTAAGCTGCAGAGCTGAATGAACACGGTAACTGAAAGCGTTTCGCTGGTGCAGCTTATTTAACCAGGAAATCATCCTGCAAAAATTTAAAATATTAATACAACATAACATAATATTAACACTTATATATTACATATGTACGCCGGTTATTGCGTGCTATCGTCGAATGTGTTGATCCTGTTTGTGTATGCGCTCTTCCCATCATAACCCGCTGAAACACAGCAACAAAACCAAAGATGCACAACGTTTTATTATACTAAATGTTCTCATTAGCATGTTTATATACACAACATTCCCAACAATAGTTATTAATGTTGTGCACTTGCGTTTTTGAGCTGCGTGCTCGAGAGCTAAGAACGACGATCACCGTAAACTGAAGCGCCCCTCTTTTAACTTAACCAAACGCTCTTCTATATGAGATACATCAGATATACTCAAATAAACCCAAATATTACAACTTACAATTGCACAAAAGGCTGCAAACGTACAGCGCGCATCTGAAGTGTCTCTGAAAGAAATAATGCATTATTTATCGGCTTTAAAATATCGGCCAAATTTTCTTATCAGGCCGATACCGATAACAGAAAAAATGAGCAATTTTTTGAAGCCGATAACCGATATGTTGGCCGATATATCGTGCATCCCTACTTTTTAGAGCAGCTATATTTCAGGGTTTCTGTGGGTCTTAAAAAGGTCATCAAAAGTCATAATTCACCCTTCCACAAATTGAAGCCTAAAAAGAAGCAGAGAGTCTTAAATTCATGAAGTCGTGGCATTGAGTGTTGCATGAACTGCAAAAAATGAATCTCTTCCTCAGTATTTTTGTATACAAATATCTAAACATCCTTAAATCAAGACACATTTACCGGAGATGCAAACTGAAGTCTTGTTTTCTGAGAAATTGAACAAAATCAAGCGAGTTTATGATTAAAACAAGAACAAATATCTGCCAATGGGGGATTAAAACTTTTTCCATTTGAATTAGGTTGTTTTTTCGGAGCTCATTGGCAGATATTTGTTTGTTTTAATCCTAAACTACACTATTTATTTCTCAGAAAACAAGGCTTTATATTTTGTCATATTTTTCCAGTAAATGTATCTTGAGTTAAGAATCTTTGCACAGTTGTCTGATGTATTTAATATCACTCCATGTTTCTTCTCTCACATGTAAAAACCAATCACTACCGTCACGCCGCCCAGAACTACATGATAAACAGCAAAGCCTGATGGGACAGAGAGAGACAGGAGGGCAGTGCTGTGTCTTACCTCTAGGGGGCACTGGGGTGAATGGAATACTCTGAGACAACCGCATCAGGTTATTACGCTCCACCGCTGACACACACACACACACACACACAGGGCTGATGTCAGTACACGTCACACCACCGCGCCTCGGCCCGCTAAACACACTCTCATTACAGTGTGTTTGAGCGAGGTGTCGCGGGTCGGGTTCGAATCAGGACACGTTTATGCTTTCATTGGACGGACTGACAGAAACACTGACCTGAATACTGATAACTCTCCATGGGCTTGAACGGAGAACCGATCGCTGCTCCACAGACACACAGAGCAAAGAATGAGCAGAACACACAAAATACCACGATATTACCGTGTTCTTGATGCTGTCAGTGTAGTGTAGTACTGTATGTGTAAGTGCAGCGCTGAGAGAGACCAGCAGGGGTCAGACTTACAGTCCTTACGCGGCCCCAGGTGTGTGTGTGTCGCCCTGCTACACACCTGCAGTAAATCACTCACACACACACACACACACGGTCAGAGTAAAGCAGGATCAGTTCAGCTGTCATCAGATGATCATTAGATGTGATGAAACACTCACTGTTTGAGATGTCATCTCCTGGACTCCTGAAAACAAACAAGAAAATCACTTATAAAAATAAATCTCACTCATATATGTGACCCTGCAGCACAAAAGCAGTGTTAAGTCGCTGGGGGATATTTGTAGCAATAGCCAACAATACATTGTATGGGTCACAATTATCGATTTTCCTTTAATGCCAAAAATCATTAGGATATTAAGATAGATCATGTTCCATGAAGATATTCTGTACATTTCCTACTTCTCTACCTGTAAATATATCAAAACTTAATGTTTGATTAGTAATATGCATTGCTAAGAACTTCATTTGGACAACTTTAAAGATGTTTTTCCTCAATATTTAGATTTTATTGCACCCTCAGATTCCAGATTTTCTCAATGGAAAGATTATTTATTCAGCTTTCAGGTGATGTAAAATGGTCATACACCATATATTTCACTATATAATTGTAGCCTTCACATGTATAATGAAACTAGTACACTATGACACAAGTACTAGTAAATTACAGCAATGTCCAATATGAAAACACTCACTTTATTAGTTGTCAGAACAATATTCCACAACAGAAAACACACACACACACACACACACACACACACACACACAGTTACTCACAGTCTGCTGGACTGAGCTGATTTCCCCTGAGAATGAAAGACAGACAGTGTTTTACAAAAAAAGCGATGTTGTTTGAATGTCCGTGTCTCTTAAAAACAAAACACTGTTGGTGTGTGTGTTGAAACACCAGCGCGCATATCCTCATAACGAGAGACGTCCTCACAGCTACACATTACTCTTCCTCAACTCCTAGCTTACCGAGCGCTGAAACACACACACAGACAGATAGAGAGATGAATGAATGCTTTAACATCAATAGAGGAGTGTGTGTAGCCTCGTCCAGAAGGTGGCGTTTGTGCTCGTGATGCTAGATCACGGTTAATGTTGGAAGCGTCTGGTGTTGCGTAACGCTGCACTCACTGGACTCTGGACGCAGGAACGAAGGGTTTCTGTCGAACTCGGTGAAGCCGGCGTATGAGTTCACCGTCCGCATGTGACCCTGCGCTGCCGCCGCCTGCAGAAACACACCAGATTGAGCCAAACCAGAGAAGAATCATCTTTAACATTCAGAAAACTACTCACCGCATCCCGAGCCTTTCTGGAGGGACTCGACTGCTGGCTGCTCACAGCAACCTCTTCAGGGAACGACCTCTGACCCTCAGGATCATCCTTGTGACCTTTGGAGAAAAATGAGTTCAAAGCATTACAGACCAAACCACACTGACGTTTACGCTGCGTTTACACCGGCACAAGTAATCAGATTTTTTTGCTCACATCTGACACAGATCAGAATTTGTCATAAACACAAAAATCTGCACGAGATCCGATTTCTTCACATCTGATCTGGGCCACTTCCAAATGTGGATTTTAATCCGATACATATCCGATATCTGGACACCTGAGCTACGTCTAAACACGCACATCTGATTCCCCGCAGAACTTTTGTCAGGTTTGCTTCTAAAGATAGCGTTTTAATGCCGGCGTGCTGTTTCGCTTATATTTTATTGAGATGGTTTTCAACCAATTTCAATAAATACAACAGCTAAAAGCTACATTATATTTCTTAGCAGGTGAGATAACTTAAAAGCTTTTGTAATTAAACCAACAGGCTCGAGGGGAATTATATAATTTTAATAGCACGGCTATTCGAAACCTGAGGGTCTGCCGTGTGCGTAGTAAATCTCTTCATCGGTAATTAATGTAAACGCAGATATCGGATACCAGTCGTGTCTAGGGGTGTGCGATATTAACAAAATTATATCTCAGTATTTTCTGGGATTTTATCGATAACGATAATTAAGACGATATTTTGCTGAGTGTGTTATTGTGCCACTACCACAGACAGCTGACTCCTAATGTTTGTAATATTCTTCATATTCTGTGTGATGGTCAGTTCACACTGAGAGAAATTAATCTTTTCCAATAAGTTTAAACTGATTTTTACATTTTATGGGCATTTTTACTTTTATAAAGCCATTTTTTATAAAAGTGTCTAACATCTTTTGAGTCAAATTCTTACATTTAATCAGTGAATTAGAATAAGTTACCAAGCAAATGAAATCAGTTTCAACAAAATTAATCATTGCAGTGCAGAGGAAACACAGAAGCTGCATCTGAAGTGGAATAGATATATGTCAAACCGTTTTAAGGCAGGACATGAAGCATTAAAACTCCGTACAAAGCATAAATAATGTTTTGATATATTAAACATAAAACAGTGAATACTGTTACGACCAGCAGGTGGCAGCAAGTCACTTTTAATAAGTGAGTCACTGCGACTGAACCGAATCATTTAAACGCTTGATTCTCAGGAATTAATCCCAGTCATGTAGAGACACAAATCAGTCGCGTCTAAAGTGAATGTAAACAGGCGGGCCAAAAAATCAGATATGGTCAAAAGATCGGATCTGTGCATCATGACTTGGATTACAGTCACCCTGTTAAATGTTCCCCTCCGATGACACTGAGCTTTAACCAAACCCTTAACCAGCACCAGCCCGGGTTAGTTTAGTCTACCGGACACACACAGCACTATATTCACTCCCGAGGGGACATTTAGTAAAAAGCAACTGGTTGAGATGAAACCACCGCCAGAGGTCAGAGGTCACCCGTCTCACCCTCCCTAACACACACAGGGGCATGCGGACGGGGTGAGGGTCAAGGGTCACGGTTATTCCCAGCGGTGGACCGAAGCCAAACCTCCGCTCCTCTGCCTGAGTCTGTTCAGCGCGCGTCTGCAGCGGCCGTCTCTCCGGAAGCGCGGGGGGCCCCGCGGCCCGAGCTCAGGGGCCAGAGGGAGGGGCGTGTTTCTTTCGGGCGGGTCGTCTTCGTCATCAGCGAAGGCGTGATTGACGTATCCCTCGCGCTCAGGGTCACTCACGACCACCACTGGGGGGCCTCCATCTCTCCTCTCATAAACACCCTCCTCTTCCTCCTCATACTCACCCACGAAGGCCCCGAACTCCTCCGCGGCATGCGCCGGCTCCGTATGTGTGTGCGAGTCCATGAGCTGTGACGGCGTGCTGACAAAGAACGTGGCTGGAGCCGGATCCGACCTCGATCCAGCCTCGTGGCTCAGAGGAAGCTCCGCCCCCTGCCGCTCCTCAGCTCCGCCTCCAGCTCCGCCCCCAAACAGAGACTCTGCTATGCTGGCGGCGGGAGGCAGGAATCCCACGCTGCACCGCACCAGCGCGCTCGACTTCGAGTGCCCCGTCACGTCGGGCCCCAGGTTCTTGGAGACGCTGAGCTCGCGTGTGATCTGGTTGTGCACTTTGCTAGCCTCGGACGCTCGCTGCGCGGTCAGCGCCTTTAGCGTGTCCACCGTGAGCGCCGACAGATCCTGCAGGTGTCCGATTTGAGAATCCAGCGTGTGCAGAGAGCGCTTGATGAAGTTCACCTTGTTTCCGACCTCCTTCAGCTGCACACACATCGTTTCCACCCTAAAAAACACAGGTAAACAAACATTTCAGTTAATTTATTTGTATAGCACTTTTCACAATACATACTGTTTCAAAGCAGCTTTACAGACAATAATCACAGCACCAGGGGCTTCAGGTTTCACATTTATGCATTTGGCAGACACTTTTATCCAGAGAGGTACACGTCAGTCCTCACTTTCCCTGGGAATCGAACCCGTGACCTACTGTTAGGGGTTCTGTAATGTTTGATTTCATGTAAACATGCTCATAGATCACGCAATCCCTCAGATGTCAATAGAAATTATTTCAGGAACAGCAAATGTTGTTAAAACGCACCTGCGATCGGTGACTGAACTGAGCAAATGTACTAGCCACAAATGTGTCTGATTGCCTGTAAAAGTCTATTTTTATATAAATATAAAGTTTCACTTTGACAATGTGAGGTCACAGTAACAGCAGCACTGCAAAAATGATTTTCTTAGTATTTTTGTCTTGTTTCCTAGTATAAATATCTAAACTTTCTTGAATCAAGATGCATTTACTTAACAAGTAAAATTACTTAAGATATTCTTAGTCTTGTTTTTTAAAAAAAAAAAAAAAAAAAATCCCAATTTTGTTAGTTTCTCCTTAAAACAAGCAAAAACATCTGCCAATGGGGTAAGAAAAATAATCTTAATTCGAAGGCTAAAGAAGAGTATTTTTCTTGCCCCA
The DNA here is from genome assembly GCA_018155175.1 of Sinocyclocheilus anophthalmus. NCBI lineage: Eukaryota > Metazoa > Chordata > Actinopteri > Cypriniformes > Cyprinidae > Sinocyclocheilus > Sinocyclocheilus anophthalmus. Next base: position 69,271 of record JADLZN010010061.1, on the reverse strand, counting down.
TTGGCAGATATTTTTGCTGGTTTTTTTTCAAAATTGTATATATATTTTTTACAGAAAACGAGACATAATATCTTAAATCATTTTACTTGTACAGTAAATTCATCTTGATTCAAGAATCTTTCGATATTTATACTGAAAAAACAAGACAAAAATACTAAGAGAATCATTTTTGCAGTGAGGTCACAGAGAGACACTCATTTCATTGAAGATGCTAAAAGAGAGAAGAGTCTGACACTACATTTTCCACTAAGGAAAACGTGATAGATGTGATCTGTAAATTTCACTCTCAGACTATCGATTTTAATATTTTATTTCAATCATGCATTAAATGCTGCAGTTAATAACTGCTCACTAAAGAGGCTTTCTACTGGCATTGTGTTGTGGATCCTGATGCATGAGCATGCCGTTCATCATCGTACCTGTCGGACGTGAGTCTGATTCTCTCTTCACTCCCAGAGTGAAACTGATCGTCTTTCTCGTGGAAGTACGTCTCCACGCACTGCTCCTCGAAGTCGTGCAGCTTCTTCTGGTCCTCCTCGGTCAGGAAGAGCTCTGAAAAACAGCAGGACAGTCAGAGCGCTGACAGACGCGAGCAGAAGCGGCGGTGCGAGCGAGAGGTGCGTTACTTGGTCCGTAGGCGCTGCTGTCCTTCTTCCTCTTCCTGCAGATGGAGGACAGCACGGACGCGGCGTGGCTGAGCAGAATCAGCGGCGGCGGAAGCACCGGCTTGTCGTGGTACGCCATGATGAAGTGATAGCGCTGGTATTTCCACACCAGGTTGGATATGGACTTCACCTGCATGTAGACGTTACTGCGGAGAAACGGCACGCTCAGTTACTCCGTGTCCTAACTAGGGTTGCAAAAAGGTGGAACATTTCCAGTAAATTTCAGCAATTTTGTAACCCACCAATTTTGTTACCATCTGGACGATGTTATAGGACATTGAAGGCAACTACAGCAATATATAAACAAACCTTTGCGCCATATGCAATAAGTCTTTTGAATAAAGGGTAGGATTAGTGTTTTAAGGAGGGATGAATGCATTAATTATTTATTAGATGTGTTATGTGAATTGTACTGTTATTGTTGTGTGTAAGCGAGACCTAAGACCAATTTTCAGCCAAGGCTAAACAATAAAGTAACTAACAAAACTTTCCAGGATTTTTTTTGGAATCTTCCGGGAATTTTTAGAAAGTAAATTCTGGAAATTTACGACATTTTCCACCCCTTTGCAACTCTAGTCCAAACTGCACACGACGCGATGCCGCGGCACGCGATAAAAGCTATCTTTTTCATGTTAATCTGAGTTTTTGTCCTAACTAGCTGCGACGGCGACATGCAAAACTTCCATGTGGCTGGAGCACATCGATTCAAATAGGTGACGATTCAAATCGCGATACAATTGGAGTAGGAGTTTATATGAATGTATCTCTGAGTGGAACTGACTGTCTTTAGAAACGTTTACATGGCATTTTCTTTTCATCTTGCCTCTGAACGATACATATTAAAGTTCATAAAGCACTGGCTGCTTTGTTTAGAGCGGTAACCAAAGAAACACTGTATCATTGCTGTTCATGAGCGCCACCTGCTGTCAGAGAGTGAATCTGCGTCTCATTCAGCTCGTCTGTGGCTTCCTTCAGATATTTTTTATGTATAGTTTCATGAAACTGAAGTCAGACCATTCTGTTTTTGCTTCAAATTTTGAAATTATACAATCTAATTTAGATTAAAAACAGCTCATGTTGCATGTATGCTGCATCTTTGTTTGGATCGTGATTAAAATGCAGTGGTTGCCTCTGATTTTAAACGGAAAGAGCATTTTGTCCAAACAATAATAAAAGGACACATTTTCATTTACTGTATAATTTGTCTTAAATCTCATTTTGTTACAAAAAGACTCGTGAGTTGAGTGAATCGTTACATCGCTAGAATCACCGAGTGTATTCCATAACAAAGATGGTATCAGTCACTCAGTATGTACATTCAATAATTTTAAAAAGGTTTCATTTTTATGAATTCTATTATAAACTTATCCATTTCGTTGTGAGTGCAGAGCGCTTCCAGAGAGGCTCCGCCCACACACGCTTCTGATTGGCTGTGATATTTGACTGATTCTGTCGTGTCTGGTGTGGACACACAAACTGCTTGTTGCGTCGCGTGTAGTTAGGACACGGTGTAATGCTGACCCTAGCAGCGGTATGGTCACTCACTTGAAGAAGGCGATGAGCAGGTTGACCATCAGAATGTACTGGACAAACAGATAGACGGCCTGCAGCAGCGCGGCGCAACCACACAACCGCGCACACAGTCATTAGCGGTGATCCTCGCTCGAGTTCGCACCACACTGCCAACACACCAACACGCGCGCATCACAGATCATCATAGAACCAACACACTGCACTTTGGCCCCATAACATGAGCGAGCTGAAGAAAGCCAAGTAACTAGTCACACTAATTTTCTGGCACCAATTCCAAACAGATAGTGTCTGTTTTGCTCTTTCACATTTTCTCACTAAATTTCGTAGCATTTTTGCATTCGAGAATCATTGTTGTGGGAAGTAGGTCTAATATTTACATAACCAAACAAAAGGAGCCAGCTATGCAAGTCTAGGTAGCCTAACGCAGAGTACACTGTAGCAGGAATTTTTTTTTTATATAATAAATAAACAAGAAAACTAGTAGAAGATAGAATAGCTAGAGTGTAGGTTAGAGGGTCAAGTTGTAGATGAATATTAGTGATGAAAACGATTATCGCGATAGATTGCAATCCAAAATAAAAGTTGTAAATAATGGTGGTGCGGTGGAGATTTATGTATGTATATATATAAATTTTAAATACACACACCACGCATGAATATTTCAGAAAAAATAGTTAGTTAATTAAATATGTAGTTATAATATAAATTAATGATATAAATAGACATGTACAAATTATTTTCAAAATGATTTACTGTATGTGTGTGTATTTAGTATTCATATAGGCCAGAAACCGCATTTATATGCAAACAAGAGATGTATTTTGTATGCGATCATCGTTGGACAGCACTAAGGGATATAGTATAACATATCATTTATTGTGAAAAAAACAAAACAAAATATAGCTGTATTAATAATATTAGGCCAAATGATATTATTATTTAATATTAAGTAATATTAGGCCTTTTTTGAAAATCATCAGAATTATTTTCAAGAGTTGGCCGTGTAATGTTCATAAAGAAAAAAGCTTATTTTATAACCATTTTTCATTGTTTAAGCAGTTCTTCATGTTAGAGTGAGAATGTGAGGGGGTCAAAAGTGTTCAACTGATGGCGTGTACATGTTATGAAGCAAAAGATAAATAATTGGGCTGGATTGTCGCAGCAGCGCGACCCCCGCTCCTCATGCCGCCCCCCCAGTACCCAGGCTCCTCTCACCCCCCTCTCCAGCTGTGGCGCCGCGCACGACCGGGACGTCGCTCACGGGGCTGGCGACTGGGTGTAGGCACCGACCAGGGAGCGTAGGCCCCCATACGATCGGTGAACACACGAGGCGCCACAGCCAGTTCCCATTTTCGTGAGCGTATCTGTGTTTGCTGACTTAAATGTAATGCAGAACCGGGATCGTAAAGGAAGCCAATCTGGTGAAGAGGGGTCACACGTGGGATCCGTGGTAGCGAAATGAGAAGCGTTCTTCCAGAAGGAGGACTTTACACCGTCACGACGTCTCGTAGCGTAAACGTGTGTACAAACGTACATCCATACAAGTAAGAGCCCTGAAACACGAGCGAGGCTCCCATTCACTGTGTTGGCCAAACTCCACGAGGATCGCGCATCGTTTGGGTCACAGAAAGGCTTCAGACAGGTAACACAAAAACTCGCAAGCACGACAGACATGATGACACGTGTAGAGAATGTTGGCCACCTGCAGGATGACGGAGATGACGTGCTTCAGTGCTGGGGACACAGGCGCGCTCAAACACCGCTCTGCCGGCTGCTCACACATTTCCCGATCATCAGAAGTTAGGGTCCAGCCTCTGATTGGAAGAGGTTTAGCCGAGCACGTGATGAGGGGGAATATGCCGGCGGTGCCGAAGCAGGGAAGAAGCCAGCTCTTATCGGTACACGGGAGGCGGGCAAGACGGGTAGCTCGCACACTGAAGGACGCAGACTGGAGAGTCGTTCTGAAACCGGACCTGATGTTAGCCTCACTTGGACAGCACGGGAGCTGGACGGAGGTCTAGCATCAGAGAACGCCGCGACAAGACCGTGATGCTGACAAGGGCCGATGTCAAGCCTGCAGCGAACCAAAAGCAGTGGTTGAGTCGCTAGGGGAGATAGTGTAAGCAATAGCCAAATCAATACAATGTAGGGGTCACTAGATAGACATTTCTATTTATGCCCAAAAATCATAGGATATAAGATAGTTCCATGAAGATTATTTTGTAACTGTCTACAGTAAATTAGTATCTCAACTTATGCTTGCTTAGAATATGCATTGCTAAGAACTTAGTTTGGACATCTTTAAAGGTGATTTTCTCACTATTTAGATTTTTTTGCACCCTCAGAATACAGATTTTCAAATATTTATATCCTACACCATTACAATTCAATGGAAAGTTATTTATTCGTTAAGATGCTGACACACGTCGTGGACCTCTGACCCTGGGTACCGGTCACCATGATCAAGGAGAGGCAGCGGTCACGTCTCTACTAGAGGCGGAGTCAATCAATTCAGACGCAGGTAAACGCCAGCTGCATGTAACGACATGGATGCTCAAAATCAAACACCTTGTTGGAGCCATAACGTGTCAAAACATCTGAACCAAAAACATTAGGACAGACTGCAACGCATATGGCAACGAAAAACCGAAAACTCACATTGCGTATTGTGGTTCTGCTATATATTGCGCGATACTGAAAAAAAATGATTTAAATAAATGAAAAGCACCAGGATGTACTTGAAAATAGCTACTATCTTGTGGAAAAAAATAATGCAATGATTGGGGTGAGTTGTAGGTGAAGTAAATCAGAATTAAAAAATAAACACTTATTACAAGCATAGATAAATCTAAGTAGAACCAAAGGATACAAATGAACATAAACAGTGCTTTATATTTTCTACAGTATTCAGGTGCAGAAATTAATACTCAATGTAAAAATAACACGGCATAATAGTCTTCATGTATTTACCAATTAAATCTAACAAATGTGTTAAAGTTACAAAAGTGATTTTTCTCTGTGTTTTATTGTTTGATTAACATTCATGACACAGAAAGCAACAGGAACATTAAACTGCTGTGAATATACTGTTACACATCCATTTTCTCTCTCAATTGTTTGCCTTCACCTAAGCCATAAGCAACTGCATTTACAAGGACACTTGCAAAGCACAGTATTGCAGGCACAAATAGACGCAGAAGTGAACATAAATTAGTGTTTACGTGCATCTGCGTGGCTCTCACCGTGTCTACACCGGACACGAGCGGCAAAATACAGTAGAACCCATTATAATCAGTGATGATGCTGTAATAACATGCGGCGCGACACGACAAATCCCTGACAGAAAACTGATGCCTCGTTCTCTTTATGATGTACTGACTCAAAGTTCAAATGATATGCAACGGTCGCTTTATCGCGTCCGGTGTAGACAGACTTTGGGGCGTACCAAGTAGACCTAAAAACGCATGGAAACCGCCAGCCGCGCCGCTCTCTCTTTCCTAAGTGCTCGGGAGCTTGCGCTTTCGTGGCGTCTGCCGTTGCTAAGCAACCGAGACCGGCGCTCTCCACGACAACGTGGAAGTTTCAACAAAGGATAAATGGATTTTCAGCAGCACTGTGCTGTAGCTCTGCTACTAAATGTATTTAAAACGGTTATCTCTGTACAGCTGTCGCGTCCGGTGTGTAGACACCGTGTCTGTGTGTGAGCAAAGAAAACAATAAAATAAAAATATAACGATCAGTATACTAAACATCGCACATCCTGCGATGTGACTATCGTGGATACGCACAAAGCGTTATTGATGACTGAAACGACTATCCAATTCTTACAGTGGCAGTCCTAATGCTAACACACACACACACCGCAAACACAACCTCTCGAAATCTTTCTCCACTGTACAAGAGACGTGAAGATGTAAAGAGAATGGACGAATACCGCATTTATCTGAGGAGACGGAAAAAGGCTCCATTCGCACCTCAGTAGCACCCACGTTCACTGGACTATAAGAAGCATCAGGAAGCCGATGTAAAAGAGCTAGAACACACAAAACACACTGTTAGACAGATGACACATCTCTAAAACCTTCGTAAGGAGCTCAAATCTCCTCATGATCACAGACACACAGCAGACGAGGGTCAAAGGCCTCAAATATGGAGTTTAGAGTCATTAGACACTAATATAAGAGCAGTGACCAATCACAATCAAGAATAAGACACAATAAACACTCCATTTTATTAAACACTACAGTCTATTTCCTCAAATTTTGACTTTTTCTGGGGTTTTTATGATTTAATACAAATTTAACCAAAAAAACAACAACAAAAAAACGGTGGTGCTTGTAATTATAACAACTTAATATTTTAAAATATTTTTTTTAAATCAATTTTGTTAAATAAAGAGGTGCACAACAGATTTACTGTGAAAATCGTTTTTCTAAATAAAAATTTGAATACATTTAATAAAAACATAATAAATGTAGTAGATTCTTATTACTTTAAGTACTTTTTACCGTTTAAAAAATAAATATATATTTCTGCCATCATTTCATACGATCATTGGTTTTGTAGTGAAGAGCTCTGAGTTTCAGTGTGTATCTGATTAACTGCAAAAGCCCTTCTTTTGATCTATTCATCTAAAAAAAAAAAAAATTTTGTGTTGTATCTGGACACAGATTCTGTGTCTGGTACAATGGCAGATCGCTCAAGAATCAGTAGCTGAGGTGTGGATCAAAGACAGTAATCTTCGATCACACACTCAAACATCAATCATTATTATGCACTTTTGACAATCTTTAATGTGATCAAAACATCACCTCAAACCCTTCAACTTACATTAGAAAGGACAGATGAATGATCAACGTGCTCCACACACGCACTCAAACACACTCAAGACTACAACTCGCACACACTCTCTCACACACGACACACACACAACCATCCACACTCCACACACACACAACACTCACTCTCACACACACCCACACTCACTCTCACACACACACACACACACACACACACACACACACACACACACACACAAACACACACACACACACTCTCTCTCACACAACCACACACACACACACGATCTCAAACCCACACACACACACATCAAGATCACTCACACACACTCTATCTCACACACACACACTCTCTCACACAACACACACACACACACACACAGAGTCTCTCTCTCTCACACACACACAACACACACACACTCTCTCTCTCACACAAAAACACACACACACACACAACACACACACACACACTCTCTCACACACACACACACACACACTCTCTCACACACACACACTCTCCCACACACTCTCTCACACACACACACAAAAACACACTCTCTCTAACACAAACCACACCTCTCTCTCTCACACACACACCACACACACACTCTCTCTCTCACATAAACACACACACACACACTCTCTCACCACACACACACTCTCTCACACACACCCACACTCTCTCACCACACACACTCTCATTCACTCACACACACACTCTCACACACACACACTCTCTCACCCACAAACACACTCTCTCACACACACACACTCTCACACACACTCTCTCGCACACACACTCTCTCTCTCACACACTCTCTCTCTCTCTCACACAAACTCTCTCTCACACACACAAACTCTCTCACACACACACAATCTCTCACACACACACACACACGCTCACACTCTCACACTCTTACACACACACACACTCTCTCACACACACACACACTCTCTCACCAACACACCACACTCTCTCACACACACACACACTCTCTCACCACACACACCTCTCGCACAACACACACACACTCTCTCCACACACACACTCTCCACAACACACACACACTCTCTCCAACACAAACACACTTCGTCGACACAAACAACTCTCTCTAACCACACACTCTCTTCACACACACACTCTCTCTCAACACCACACTCTCCTCACACACACACACCTCTCTCCACACACACCACACACAATCTCATCTCACACACAAAACACAACTCTCCTCACCACACACACACTCTCTCTCCACACACACACACACATCTCTCTCACAACACACACACACACAAACTCTCACACACACAAACACACACACAAACACACACACAAACACAAACACACACACACTCTCTCACACACACACACACACACACTCTCTCACAAACAAACACACACACACACAAAAAAAACACACACACACACACACCACACACACTCTCACACACACTCTCAAACACACACACACTCTCACACACACTCTCTCCCACACACACTCTCTCACACACACACCCTGTTCACAACACCACACACTCTCTCACACACAACACACACTCTCTCTCACACACACAAACACACAAACACACACACACACACACTCTCTCACACCACACACACACTCTCTCACACACACACTGTCTCACACACACTCTCTCACACACACCACACACACACTCTCTCACACACACTCTTTCACACACACTCTTTCACACACACTCACACACACACACTCGCCCACACACACCCACTCTCTCACACACACCCTCACACACACACACACACACTCTCTCTCTCTCACCCACACACACAAACACACACACAAAAAAACACACACACTCACACACACACACACACTCGCTCACACACACACACACACTCAATCAATCACACACTCACACACACACACACACACTCTCTCACACACACAAACACACTCTCTCACACACACACACACACACACTCACACACACCCACACTCAAACAATTGGGTCTGGTGAATCTCTAGGAACCTTCCACTAGTCTGGATGTTTATCAGGGTGTCCCCCACGGGCGGTTTATGCAGTAAAACAAGTGTCTCTGATTAATATCACATGGAACAACAGCCCAGAACTCTTGAAGTGCTGGAAATCTCACACACACACACACACACACACACACACACACACACACACACACACACACACACACACTCGCGCAGGCTGAGAAAGGAGCCGCACGAACCGTGTGAACCAGAACTTGCGAATGCGGGCGCGTGGTAGAAGGCGTAGAACTTGCGTGTGATGGGTAACCGGCGGGAACGCACGTGCACCTCCGTCTCATTCTTCACATCCGCGTTCTCATTGGGACGGGCTTCCTTAAACACATCCTGACAGAAACACAAACTCTGTCAATCTGTGCCAGTGCCATTGTGCAACGCTCGTGTAAAGATTGACCGTTTCTGAGCATCGGTGATCAGAACAGCGGAGGAGGCACGTTAGCACACTTCAGGCGTGATTAATGCTTCATCCGTACCATGGGGATGTCGTCAGGCTTCTGCAGGTTGTGCTCGCTGTCCTCCATGCTCTGATGAGCGTCCTGCGACTGGGGAATGTGGGACATCTCCGCTTTGGTCTTGTACTCCAGCAGGAGGATGGCAGGAGGAACCAGGATGCTCAGGATCACCTGCACACACACACACACATACACATAAACACACACAGCATCAGTGGATCGATCAGTCGATGCACGAGGCTAGGGATGGCCGATAGCACTTACTTTGTTTTCGATACGATACCGATAAGTTTTAAAGGCCTGTATCATTGATATCAATACCGATACTTCAAGCTAAACTTTTAAAAGATAAAAATTATTAATATTAAATTACAAACACCAAGTCTGGTTGAAATGTCACAGTGAACCACTTATTTTGTTTTCGATATGATACCGATACTTTTAAAGGCCTGTATCATTGATATCAATACCGATACTTCTAAACTAAACTTTTAAATTATGAAATGTATTAAATTACTAAGAGTAAAATAGGTAATGATACCCACTTTATACTTGAAATGCATTTTAACATTCAATATGCCTTAATTGCAACTAATTAGGTTTACACGTGGTTAATATGTGTTTACTGGAGTGGTAACCATGGAAACCTACAATATACCAGTGAAATAGCGTCACTTTAGTAAATCATGGTTAATTTTATTAGGGACCTCCAGTGACTGGCTGTTGCATGCATAAACTGCAACTTTTTTTTTTATTCTGACAGTGTATGATTTATTTTAACATTACAGAACAGAACATGATCAGTATTTAAATAATTGTAATTGCACAAACTATGTAGGCTACAATTTCAATTTGTTTATTGTGAAATAACTCAAACACATGGATTTTCTGTCCTGTGCTAAGCATTGTTCTGGGCTGCTGTTCCCAAAAACATCAATGCTTTCTTCTGAAGCGCAGCCCTGTTTGAATGCACGGTCTCTCTGTGATTGTTTGGTTCTGTCTTGCAGCATTTGCATGTGTTCAGATGAGCAGGAAAATAGTTCTATCCTACACACTTATTCGCTAACGTAGGTTATTCGTCCAATTCAATGCATAATGTACGCATTAATTTTTTTGTTAAATAAACTAAATCACTGGTAAAAATGATATTTTCTATTTGAGTATTGATACTTTCGATACTCGCATCAGTACCGATATAGCGAGCGCAGGGGCGGCTGTACCTTGTACCAGGAGTTCTTGCGCATGTTGAGGCGACCCATCCACATGTCGGAGAGCAGCATCTGTGTGCAGGTGTGAGCCACGAACGGCCGGAGGCGCGACGACACCGCCAGCTTCAGACAGGTGGAGTTGCTCCAGTTCTTCAGCTCGTACGTCAGCAGCTTCATGGCCATCGTCTCGTCCTGCCTGAACGACTGCTCCAGCAGATCCACCGCCAGCGTGCCGAACTCACTGAGCACACACACACACACACACACGGATCAGACTCAACTCATTCTTCCATTCTCCTCATTTTGAGTTAAAACTTTATTTTTGGCCTTTGTAATGCTTTGTTCCTCCTCTTTTCTAAGTCACTTTGGATAAAAGAGTTCGCTAAATGCATAAATGTAAATTTAAGCACTGAAATTCTCAAAACACTTACTACAGCATTCCTGTAGTTCTGTAGATGGCAATTATAACATAAATGTGACCCTGGAGCACAAAACCAGTCATAAGGGAAATGTTAGGGCCGTGCGGTCTGTATTGCCCATGATCCATCATACAAGCGCTTTTTAAGCCGGATCAAAAGCGATCGGGGGTTTTTTTTTTGTTTTTTTGTGTGGTCGTTATCAAAGTGAGCAGACAAGCGCGCTATACTTGGGTCTTATTTCAGCATAAAGCATTTGGATTTACTTCGGTTTATAGTGGTCTTGTTCGCTGATTTTTCTAGCAAGATCTGGCAACACGAACGAGGCAAGGCTCGTACTGCTTTCCCTGTGAAGAGTGACATCTATGCACGTTAAAAACCAACAGCTAGTTGTCCAGTTTGGTTCCGTAAACACTGCTTAGAATTTCTGTAAATGCGGTTGTCACTATACTGTATTTTTCGGGAGCTAATGGTTGTCACAGCCGTCTTTTAGGGAATTATGTGTGTACCGAACAAGATAAGGAGTAAAAGGTGAACTGAACAACCGAATGTTTTACGTGGCCTTTAAAACTTGCAGCGCTCATATTTAATCAAGTAAACCATAGTCTTTTGAAGTGTAAGCTATATCTCAAGTCTTGTCTTTCTGTCCCCAAATTTAAGACATTGCTGTACCATTTAAGACTTTTTATGGCCTTAAAGGGATAGTTAATCCAAAAATGAAAATTAGCTTGTGTTTTACTCACCCTCAAATCATCCTAGGTGTTTATGACTTTCTTCTTTCAGACGAATTAAATCAGTTATATAAAAATTTTTTCCTTGCTCTTCCAAGCTTATAATGGCCGTGAATGCTGTTTATTTTTCAACAGTTAAAAAAAAAAAAAAAAACTGTCAAATAAAGCACATCCATCCATACTAAAAGGTGCCTCACACGGCTCTGGGGAGAGAATAAAGGAATCCTGTATCGAATCCATGCGCTTTTGTAAGAAAAATATCCATATTTAAAATGTAATAATCACTTTAATCTAACTTGCGCTCACTGTTGAACACGGAAGCCATTCCAGGCGGAGGATGTAGATGGATGCGCTTTATTTGATTTCATTTGGACTGTTGAACAAAAACACCCATTCACTGCCATTATAAAGCTTGGAAGAGCCAGGACAATTTTTAATTTAACTCAGATTGGATTCGTCTGAAACAAGAAAGTCATATACATCTAGGATGCCTTGAGGGTGAGAAAAAACATGGGCTAATTTTCATTTTTGGGTGAACTATCCCTTTAAATCTGAAACGGGAAAATATTTAAACGGATGATAGCAGGAAGAATGGTAAAATACGGGAGAATCGCAGGAAAAACGGGAGGGTTGACGGGTATTGAACTGACTGGAGCTGAATGAAGACACAGCAGCCTCATTTCAAAAGTTTGCATCAATGATTCTGTTGTTTTGTCATTTATTACCGTGAAGCTGTTTGAAACAGTCTGTATTGTAGAAATGAAGGGGACTCGACTGACAGAGACTCACTTGGAATACTCCTTCAGCTCCTCGGACGTGTCGTCCACCACGTCGCTCTTCTTGGCCTCGTATCCCATGGAGCGCAGCAGTTTGCAGGCCACCAGAGCTTTGGCCATGGACTCCTCGCCGTGCTGCCAGAAGAACAGAGACATCTTCTGCCGCTTCATCAGCACGGCCCACACCAGCAGCTCGTTGAAGGGGTACGGGAACCTGCGCGTCTCCGGATCGTCGATGTCCACCACCTCCTCCTTACTCTTCTTCTTCTGCTGCTCGGAGACAGAGTCCAGCTGAGGAGGAAAAACACACGATCAAACACACGCTGCGGCGAGAGATGCGACAGACAAACACGCTCAAACACTCGTCTTACCCTGGGTTTGTAGGGCTGCGCCGTGTTGATGAAGTGATTGTGTCGCGTCTTCTCTTTTTTATCTGCCTGAATGCTGAAGGACTCATGGGAGCTGCCGGCCGTGTGTCGACCTGACCGCTGACAGACAGAACCGATGGAGAGATAGACAGACAGACAGACGGACAGAACGACAGACAGAAAGAACGAAAGATGGATGGACAGAATAGAGACAGAAAGAACAGATGGACAGAACGACAGACAAATGAACAAAGATGGACGGACAAACAGAGCAACAAAAGATGGACAGACAGAACAAAAAAAAAAAAATGCGGAACAGACAGAACCAAAAAAAATGGAAAGGCACACAGACACAAAGCATTAGATCTTTCATTCTGATCGGACTAATAATTCAATAATAATAAAGTAAAATTAAAATGCAGAAATTATTTTAAAATAAAACACCCCCCCCCCCCCCCCCCCCCCCCCGGAAAAGATTGTTAAAATATTAAAGAAAAAAACTAAACACTTTGATCTGCATGTCATGTGAACATTAAGCGGCATCAGAGAACCGTGAACATCCAAATGTGTTATTAAATTATGAAAAAATTCAATCACAATCTCAAAACCTTAAAGTAAAATTCTTAGTACATGTTTCGGCTGATATAAACACTGTTAGCGCTGGTTTACCCGGCTGTTCCCGTGCAGGTTGTTGTAGATGATGCGGAAGCGTTTGCGTGTGTAGTTGCACCTGTAAGTTCCTCCCATCAGATACTCGATCACCAGCCCCACGTCAATCAGCGTGATCTTATAGTTGGGCGGGAGGTTACCCTACCAAAAAACACAAGGGAATAAAACTCAGACGGACTGCAGTCTGGCGTCGGACACTCGAGCTTCAGTTCAGCAGCTTTACCTGTTTGACGTCCCTCACCAGGTGATAGAGCGTAGGATTCGTCGGAGGGGGAGTATTGTGTTCTTGTGAGAATAGGAAATGTTAACATTTATGTTCAGTTATGCTCAGTGTTTGAGAAGCAAACTGTGATGTGGAGTGAGTGGGAGAGAGAGAGAGAGAGAGAGAGAGAGAGAGAGAGACAGTGAATGAGTGAGACAGTGAGAGAGAGTGTGTGTGTGCGGAGCCGCTATGGGAGTGAGAGTGGGTTGTTTGAGTGAGAGAGTGTGGGGTGAGTAGAGTGTGTGTAGTGAGGGAGGTGGTGTGAGTGGGAGGTGTGTGTGCGTGAGTGAGAGTGGGTGGGTGCACGCGTGTGAGTAGGGAGTGTGTGTGGTGCAGAGTGAGTTTGAGAGTGTGGTGTGCGTGTGTGCGAAGAGAGAGAGAGAGAGAGAGAGGTTGGAGAGAGAGAGAGATGAGAGAGAGAGAGAGAGAGGAGAGAGAGAGAGGAGAGAGAGAGAGGAGAGATGTGCGCGCTGCGTTGTTTAGTTGTGAGTGAGAGTTGGAGGTGAGGTGTGTGTGTGTGTGTGTGAGGTGATCGTGTGAGTGGAGAGAGGAGAGAGAGAGCAGAGAGAAGGAGAGAGTGGACGCGCGCGTGTGAGTGAGAGTGTGAGTGAGTGTGTGTGCGTGAGAGAGAGAGAGTGTGTCGCGGCGCGGTGTGTTAAGCAGAGAGAGAGCGTGTGTTGTGTGAGAGTGTGAGAGAGGAGCGGAGGGTGGGGAGGATGGTGAGAAGTGTGTGTGCGCGTGTGAGGTGAGTTGAGAGTGTGTGTGTGTGTGCGCGTGTGAGTGAGAGTGTGTGTTTGAGTGAGTGTTTGTGTGAGTGAGTGAGTGAGTGAGTGCGTGAGTGAGTGAGTGAGTGAGTGAGTGTTTGTGTACCGTGTTGTACAGCTCCTCCAGACGTGTGATTGTGAGGAACCGGTGCATACTGACACCATTCTCTATCAGGAGCTTAACAAACTCCACACGGTCCATCACCAACGCATCCAACATCGCCTGCTCGAGGGAGCCCACCTACACACACACACACTAACTTTAATACTTTCTAATCACTGTAACACTGAGTGTTGAACTCAGAGCCCAGAATTGTCATTCACATTGCTTCTAATCTTAAAGAGACAATTTACCCAATAATCATCAACAAAACTAAATATTTTGAATTAAGTCCATTTTTTGTCAATACAATGAATATCAACGGGGCCAATGAAAGTCAGTGGGGTCCAATGTTGTTTGGCTCCCATCATTCTTCAAAATATATTTTGTTTTTGACAGAAGAATGTCACAGGTTCAGAACAATATGAGGGAGAATAAGTGATGACAATGATGATTTCTAGGTGAACTATCACTTTATAAGTGAACATTAGTCTCTCCTGCTTCACTTTTGTTGGTCATTTTATTTTTCAGTAGTAATATATTAGTCACATTTCCTTGATATTCATCAAGTTTTTATTTTCAAAGAAACGTACGTTTAAGCATCATGATATTTGTTAGTGTATCAGAACGTGCTGAGAGGTCAGTAGGTCACAGAGTGTGTGGGTGGTGTGTGTGTTCACTTAAAACACAAAAAAAAAAGGGGGTTTTGTCTCTCTGTGTTTATCGGCACACACGGGTACAAACCAGCAGCTGTTGTCCGTAAACAAACACGTGATCTTTAGCGATATCCACCCGATCCCACGCCAGCGTCAGGACCAGCTGATCGAAGGCCGACGCGTTCGTGCCTGTGAACACACACACACACACACGAGATGATGTCAGAGGAGACGTGACAAAGTTTAGACTTTGATAAAGTGTTTGTGAGTGAGTGTGGTGTGTGTGTGCGTGATAGTGAGTTGAGGGTGGTGTGTTGTGTGTGTGTGCGCGTGATAGTGATGAGTGTGTGTGTTGTGCGTGATGTGAGTGAGTGGTGTAGTGGAGATATGTGAGCGTGTGAAGGTCCCGATTGTGTGGAGATAGTGAGCGAGCGTGGTGTCTGTTGAGAGAGATAGTGAGGAGCGTGTGTGTGTGTCTGTGGAGAGAGATAGGGAGGGAGTGTGGTTGTGTCTGTGTGAGAGAGATAGTAGCCATGCTCAGTGAGCGGGTGTGTGTGTGTCTGTGTGAGAGAGATAGTGAGTGAGCGTGTGTGTGTGTGTGTCTGTGTGAGAGAGAGAAGTGAAGGGAGCGTGTGTGTGTGGTCTGTGTGAGAGAGATAGTGAGTGAGAGAGAGTGAGTGTGTGAGAGACTGTGTGTGTGAGAGAGACTGTGTGTGAGTGTGTGTCTGTGTGAGAGAGATAGTGAGTGAGTGTGTGTGTGTGTGTGTGATGTGAGGAGAGATAGTGAGGCGGTGTGTGTGGGTGTGTGTGCATTGTTGGGAGAGAGATAGTGATGCGAGCAGTGTGTGTCTGTGTGAGATAGTGAGGCGAGGTGTCTGGTGTGAGAGAGATAGTTGAGTGAGTGGACTGTCTGTGAGAGAGATAGTGAGCGAGAAGTGTGTTGGGTCTGTGTGAGATAGTGAAGCGAGCGTGTGTGTCTTGTGAGGAGATAGTGAGGACGCGGGGGGTGTGTGTGTGTCTGTGTGAGGGAGATAGTGAGGAGCGTGTGTGGTGTGTTGTGTCTGTGTGAGAAGATAGTGAGAGTGTATGAGTGTGTGTGTGTGTCTGTGTGAGAGAGATAGTGAATGAGTGTGTGTCTGTGTGAGAGAGATAGTGAGTGAGCGTGTGTGTGTGTGTGTCTGTGTGTGTGAGGATTTAAGTAAGAGAGTGTGTGTGTGTGTGTGAGAGAGAGATAGTGAGTGAGTGGTGTGTGTGTGGTGTGTGTGTGTTTGTGGGTGTGTGTGTGGGTGTGTGTGTGTGAGAAGAAGAGAGATAGTGAGCGAGGTGTGGGTCTGTGTGAAGATAGTGAGCGAGCGTGTGTGTATGTGTGAGAGAATAGTGAGTGAATCGTGTGTGTGTGGGTATGTGTGAGAGAGATAGTGAGTGAGCGGTGTGTGTTGGTGTTCGTGTGGTGAGGAGAGATAGTGAACGGTAGTGTGTGTCTGTGTGTCTGTGTGTGTGAGAGAGATGAGTGAGCGAGTGGTGTGTGGCTGTGTTGTGAGGAGAGAGATAGTGGACTAGTGAGCGTGTGTGTGTGTGTATGTGTGCGAGAGATAGGGAGGCGCGTGTGTGTGTGTGTGTGTGTGAGAGAGATAGTGAGTGAGTGTGTGTCTGTGTGTCTGTGTGTGTGAGAGAGATAGTGAGCGAAGTGTGTGTGTGTGTGTGTGTGAGAGAGATCAGTGAGCGTGGGTGTGTGGTGTGTGAGAGAGACGGATAGTGTGCGTGTGTGTGTGTTTGTTTGTGTGTGTGTTTGTGTGTGAGTGAGAGTGTGTGTGTGTCTGTGTGTTGGCGAGATAGTGAGCGTTGGGTCTGTGTGAGAGGATAGGGAGTAGGAGTGTGTGTGTCTGTGTGCGAGAGATTAGTGAGTGAGCGTGTGTGTGTGTATGTGTGAGAGAGATAGTGAGTGCGCGTGTGGGGTCTGGTGAGAGAGAGAGTGAGTGAGCGTGTCTGTGTCGTGTCTGTGTGTATGTGAGAGCGATAGTGTGTGAGTGTGGGTCTGTGTGTGTGTGTGTGAGAGAGATAGTGAGTGAGTGTGTGTCTGTGTGAGAGAGATAGTGAATGAGTGTGTGTCTGTGTGTGGTGTGTGAGCGGAGATAGTGAGCGTGTGTGTGTTGTGTGGTGTGAGAGAGAAGTGAGCGTGTTGTGTGTGTCTGGTGAGACGAGTAGTGAGCGTGGTGGTTGTGTCTGTGTGAGGCTGAGATAGTAGGTGAGCTGTGTGTCTGTGTGAGGGATAGTGAGAGTGAGCGTTGGTGTCTGTGTGAGAGAGACTAGTAGGGAGGTGTGTGTCTGTGGAGAGGAGATAGGAGTGAGCGGTGTGGTCTCTGTGTGAGCGAGATAGGAGTGGCGTGTGTGTCTGTGTGGGAGAGGATAGTGATCTGTGCAGCGATGTGTGTCTGTGTGAGAGAGTAGTGAGGGAGCGTGTGATTCGTGTGTGAGAGAGATAGTAGTGATGGTGAGTGTGTGTGTCTGTGTGCGAGAGGATAGTGAGTGAGCGGTGTGTGTGTGCTCTGTGTGAGAGAGATAGGGTGAGCGTGTGGTCTGGTGAGACGGAGATATGATTGAGGAGTGTTGGTTGCAGCTATATCAGATTAAAGTTTACAGGCAGATAGATTCAACATTAAACAGCACATTTTTAAAAATGTAGCTAGAAAAAAAAAAAAAAAAACTAATTCGTAATATACAATTCTTAAAAAGATTATTTGAATGTAAATGTTTGTAAAGTTTAGTCTGGATTCATTTTCGCAAAACAAACCAATATATGTGTTGCGTGATGGAGGTTCAGGAGGATGATGGTCTGATTCGTTCATTTGCAGCAGAAACAGCCTGCAGTCAGTCACACACACTCACTCACATACACACAGAGATGATGAGGGTCGTTCCACTGACCTTTGAGCAGAGCCTTCAGGATGGCCACATCGATGTCCTGATGGTCCTCCGAGCCCACAGGAAACACTGTGATCTGAAACACACACACACACAGAACACACCGAGGTCAAACACTGACGAGGACCTGCACAGCATTGCGTTGGTTCTCTCACTAAACCACAGATTAAGGAGCACGAATACGAGTGGAGTGTGTGCGAGGGTGTGTGGGTGTGTGAGAGAGTGCGTGTGTGTGTGGTACAGACTCTTTGCTCTTCAATGCACTCCATCAGCGTCTGGAAAGAGATGCAGTGCGTCGCTCGGGAGAAGTAATGGTTCTTGAATTGTCGCAATGTGGTCGGCCGCAAACACAGTCCCCAGGCAGCGCTCTACAAAAACACCACACAGGGTTTGTCTGATCAAGGATGGGAAGTAAAGCTTATATTTACTGAGCTCTTATGGACACAAAAGCACCCGTAAGACATCTGACTGCTGCATACTGACAAACAGAAGTGGATACGAGCAAGGTGTTCCCTCTAAGCGAGCTGCGGCACGCAAAAAAATAGTAGTAGTACTGTGCCACGCACACGAATAAATGCGTTGGGGAAAGCCAATGAGAAAGCTAATGATTGCACGCTCGGGGAAGAAAAACCAGCTATTTACAGTGAGTATCGCTTATAGAGTTAGAACTGGTGAATGCGGTTTACAGGTTTCATAGAAAGAGAATGATGTGCGCCGAATGAGTAGTCTGTTAGAAATGAATATTTTAAGGGTTGCGGACGAAATAGCTCAAACGGAGAAGACAATGCAAACGCAATGACATGGGAAATAAAAGAGTTTTCATGTATTAAAGAGATGGCTTGATACCGTAGCTGGAAAATAGCATATGATAGACACAGAACGATAACAAAAATCAGAGACATTTACGGTCACACAGAGGTGTATTGTGCAAACTGTACTTCATAGAGATGTTTAGATAGCTATAGAAGAATTCATGTTCACGGTTTTTTTAAATATTTAACTTACAGATCTCAGTTCAAATGCTTCAGTTTGTTTTGATATTATGTTACGCCTATATTATAAACCTAATAAATAATTGACCTTGTTTTTTTAATGGAGTCTCTTCTGTTCAGTAAAAATGATGCTGCATTTATTTTGATCAAAAATACAGAAAAAACAAAAAAACAGTATATGTGAACCATTGCAATTTATAATAGCTGTTTTCTATGTGAATATCTTTTAAACTGTAATGTATTTATGTGATGCGCAGCTGTATTTTCAGCAACATTACTCCACTTTCAGTCTCACATGATCCTTCAGAAATCAGTATAAAGTGCTGATTTATTATCAGAGAGGAAAAGTGTTGTGCTGCTTCATATTCATTTATTTTTTTAAACTGTGATACTTTTTTCTTTGATTCTTTGTGAATAAAAAGTTTTAAAAGAAACAGCATTATTCAAATAAGAAATATTTTCAAAACAAATATAAGTATTGTTACTATCACATTTTTATCCATTAACACATTATTGCTGAATAAAATAAGTATTAATTTCTTTAAAAAAAAGGAAAAAATGACTGACCACAAACTTCTGAATAGTGTATATTGTAACACAAAATCTCTATTTTGAATAAACACTGTTCTTTAACTTTTTATTTATCAAAGAATCCAGAAAAAGTATCACAGGTTCCAAAAAAATATGAAGCAGCACAACAGTTTCCAGCTCTGATAATAAATCAGCATACTAGAATGATTTCTGAAAAATCATGTGACAATGAAGACTGGAGGAAAAAAAAGAGACCAATGATGCTGAAAATACATCTGCACATCACAGAAATACATTACAGTTTAAAGAATATTTTTTAACAACTTTATTTTAATGGCAATAATATTTCACAATTTTTATTTTGTTTTACAACCGTATATTAATCAAAATCTATGTGCGAGCGCGTCCGTGTCTCTGTGTGTTTGTGTGTGTGTTGTTGTGAGTGAGTGAGAGTGTGAGTGGTGTGTGTGGTGTGGTGTGGCGTGTGTGTGTGTGTGAGTGAGAGTGTGAGTGTGGGTGTGAGAGTGAGTGAGTGAGTGAGTGTGAGTGTTTGTGTGTGTGTGTGTGTGAGCGTGAGTGAGTGAGTGTGAGTGAGTGAGGGAAGTGAGGGGGGTGAGGGGGGGAGGTGCATGTTTATGTAGTTTATGAGGACACAAATTTGTATAACATGGGTATGACATAGGTATTACTACGGGAAGGTGATTTATGAGGACATTTGCAGTGTCCCCGTAATTCAAAAGCTTATAAATAATTCAGAATGAGTTTTTTTTTTGAAAATCTAAAAATGCAAAAAAAATTCTGTGAGGGGTTGGTTTAGGTGTAGGATTGGTGTAGGGCAATAGAATATACGGTCTGTCCAGTATAAAAACCATTACGCCTATGGAAGTCCCCTAAACCATAAAAAACAAACCTTGTGTGTGTGTGAGGGGTGTGTGTGTGAGAGGAGTGTGTGTGTGTGTGTCTCTGTGTCGTGGTATACCCGTCCTGATCAGTCTGCTTGTGTACGTATGGCCAGTAGATCAGTGGCCCAGCCGCGCGTCCGGTTCCCTCACACACCACCACCGGCACCGGCGGGCTCTCCTGAAGATACTCCAGCACCGTCAGGATCACGTTTGGACCTCCTTCAAAGATCAGCGCCACGACCGGGACGCCCTGGAACAATGCCTGCGTACACACACAATCTGATATATATATATTCATACAATGGTGGCCAAATTGATTAGAACACTAGTATTTCCAGCAGATAAAACTGGCTTTTAAGTCAGTTATTTCTATCTTTTACTGTAGTGTGTCAGTAGGAAATAACAATTTACATTTCCAAACATTAATTGCATAACTGTACAAGCAGTGAGATGTTAGTGCTGCACACAGAGCTCTGATCTGATCATCATCAGTCTGTCTGTGATTACATGAAGAAACAGAACAAACTGAGACAGTCTCAATCCAGAAGAACGGTGTCTCCGAGGAGTTTCAAGAAACCTCCTGCAAAGCTCCTGAGAAACTCTGCTCAAGTGCACGAGGGCAAAAGATGCTTAAACACAAAGATTGTCACACCAAATGTTGGTTAATGTAGTTAATAGAAGTAACTGCTAAAGGAAAATTATTTTTGACAGCATCCTCATCTTACAGCATTTTTACACAAGGCCTAAAACTTTTAACGCAACTGTAGCTTTGCAGGTAGGTTTCATATATATATTTATAATTTATGTATAAAAATTACATTTGTGACTTTTTGATCACTTAAATCTTGCATTGATGTTTTTTTTTAGTTTATCACTTTAATGTAATTCTTACATGAGAAAGAGTCTGAATGAAGAACCGCTGCTGGTGTGAATAACAACGACTGCAGGATAATATATGCTTGCAACCAATTGTTTGGGACTCAAAGGTGTGTGAGTGTGTGCGTGTGTGTATGTGTGTGTGTGTGTCTCACGGGCGTGGATTATTCTTGAAGGTTAATGTGTTTCTCCAGCTCTCTCCTGAGTTTGACTTCAGCTCCATATTTCCCGACTGTCCCATCATCCACCAGGACGAAATGAGAGTGGAAGTTGTTCAGCACGTTGAGTTTACTGAGAGGATTCAGCAGGGTTTGGTACGGCGCTACAACCTGAACACACACACACACAAACAAGACAATGATTTTATGCTTTCATACAGACGCTTCCGAAATATTTTTTGTGATTTGAAACACTAATTTATTTCTGATTTAAGATACAGAATTTGTTCATACTGTCCAGCATTACTGTTGTAATATTTCAATCATTGATGTTTGTACACTACCGTTCAGAAGTTTAAGGTCATTAATATTGTTTAATGTGTGTGAAAGAAGTCTCTTCTGCTCACTAAGGCTGCATATATTTGATCAAAAATACAGTAAAAAGAGTAAAATTGTTAACTGAGTAACATCATTACAAATTAAAACAGCTGTTGTCTGTGTGAATCTCTGTTAAAGTGTAATGTATTTCTGTGATGCGCAGCTGTATTTTCAGCATCATTCCTCCAGTCTTCAGTGTCACATGATCTTCAGAAATCAGTATAATATGCTGATCTATTATCAGTGAGATTCACAGTGACGGTCATGTGTAAAAAGGGTCATAAATGGGTCGCATAATGTGTGTGTGTGTGTGTAAATGAGTCTCACGTCTCTTCCGATGAGGTCGTTCCTGTTTTCGATCACTCCCCAGGGTGCGATTCCCACCGTACAGATTTTCCGAGCCGATCTGGACATATGTTCCTTCAGAGCGTCACCCACATGTTTGGCCACACCTGGAAACGCAGTGGAAAAACGCCCAGTCAGCCGTTTTACCAGGACGGTGACCCTCCCCCAAGGGGTGGTGACCTCCCTACAGAAGTGTGTGTGTGTTCAGCAGAAAGTGTGTGGTGTGTAGAGGCACGGCGAGTGTGTAAACCTAATAAAGTGTTATCGACCTGTCTTTAAACTCAATGAACTGTCTATTATGATAATCAAGTAATCCTGTAACTGCCGCTGTGAAATTACACAACACTATATTGCGAGTCTGACGTCCTTACAGAAGGTGAATGTCTGGTGCCACCGCTCTGTACCCATGAATGCAATAGTAATGAGTGTGGACCTGTGTTGACCCTCGGTCGGATCCGAGGCCCCCCCAGGTGGTGACTAGCAGCGTTTGTATCACGTACTTTTCCACAAGTTTGATAAGACGGGATGCAGGTCGAAGAGTCTGGATTCCCGCAGGCATAGTGAACGATGATGACGATCTTGGCAGCTCCATCTGCATTCCTTCAGCATGAGCATCAGGATGGGCATACGCACGGGAAGGTCATAGGAGAGACGCACATTCTGCAGAGAGCGAGCAGGACATCATTAACCAGAGCCAATCAGAACACTGCACTGAGTGACATCATTAACCCTGACCAATCAGAACACTGCACTGAGTGACAGTGCAGTGCACACGTGATCATTCTGAGTGTTTTTTTTTTCTTGGTGTGTGTGTGTGTTCAGACCTTGGCTCTGTATGAATGGGATCCTCCCTGGAAGTTGATGCTCCTATAAGAGTCTGGACTCTCCCCGTGTGCTTCTCACGGGACCCAATGCTCCGAGATCGGACAGATATCCCTCGGTGAGGCGCACGTCGTGAGTATTTTTCATGCCAGTAGTGGCGGGTGAAGCCCACGTGTTGCCGACCAGGACGCCGCCGCAGCATATGACAAACACACACACACACACACACACACACATCAGCACACGCTCCATCTGAACATCTCGACTGTGTCAAACGTCATGTTTCGTGACACTCACCGCACGAGCTGCTGACAGATTTGGCATCCTGGGAGGCATCTGCAAAAGCAAACAAAAGTCATATTAGAGAGAAACCAGAACTTCTATGCATATGATAATGACGAAATGAACTCAATTGAATGAAGTCATGCGGTTGCACTCGAGCTTGATTCAGTCCCATCGGCGATGTTTGGACTTGCAGCACAAATGCTGCAGGATGACACACAATAAAGTCTGAGCCTTTAATAACAACAACGTGAAGCGCGTGACGTACCTGTGCGGGTCTTTTGACACGGGCAGTATATAGACACATTCCCTCTTGGTGAAACTGTGTTCGATCCAGGACTTCTGGGACTGCAGAAGAAAAACAGGATTAACAAAGCAGCAGCACATTTCAGACTCTCCCCCCGACTGACATTTCACACTGAAAACATTGCATTTAAGTCTAATAATGATGATGACCAAAAACTGTAAAGTCTCGACGTAACGGAAGCAGCATCAGATCTTTTCTTCCTGATTGTGACATTCATCGGAGCGTAACAAATTATTGAAAAGAAAAGCACAGGGCGGGACTTGGTTCTATGCATCGGTTGTTGATTGGACGTTGAGATGTGGGCGTGGCTCTCAAACGGAAGCAGATCTGAATGAGCATGTAGTGGATTGTAAGAAAGAGGCGGACTTTAACCAGACTAAATGAATGAAGATCTAAATTTAAAAAAATAAAAAGTTCACAACTAAACAGATAGGATGAACTTCCAATAGGATGAAAAAAACAGACATTAAACATGTTAAAACATCAAGAAAACATCTTTCATCATACAGATGCTGTGTTTGGTGTGAGATGGGCCATTGAAAAGTCTGGTAACAAAGGTAACAAATGTTCTTAAAAATCAATATACAATGTATTTATATAGCCATGAACTTCACAGGTCCAACAAAATTAGGCTACTAAGAGAATA
This sequence comes from Sinocyclocheilus anophthalmus, assembly GCA_018155175.1. Classification (NCBI taxonomy): domain Eukaryota; kingdom Metazoa; phylum Chordata; class Actinopteri; order Cypriniformes; family Cyprinidae; genus Sinocyclocheilus; species Sinocyclocheilus anophthalmus. The sequence goes on along the minus strand of JADLZN010010061.1, from coordinate 44,666 downwards.
CCGGCTGAAGAATACAATGCTGTACAGCAGAAGAGATTGATTGGACAACTGACCAACAATGTTTACGCCCATTAAAAGTTAATTTGCTATTTATTTTGCTGTCCTAACTATGCACAGTTATATGTTTGGTCACATGTATTTATTTGCATGTAACGCTGTTGTTCGCTGCAGTCTGAGAGCCATCAGAACAGACCCGAGTGAAAACTCAGAAGGCACAGAAGACACTCAGAGCAAACAGAGGATTGTGTGTCGTGTGAATGAACGACGGACGGGTCGAGCTTCAGCTGAAGGGTCCGCAGGGGTCCGAATAAGCTCCACATTCCTGTGAGAAACTCAACCTGCTGTACAGACAGTCGTGTTTGAGCAGAATCAGATCAAGATCTATACCACACGGCCATATAAATATTAAAACCTTAATCATGGGATTCACATCAGCTAATAGTAATTAGGTTTGTCATGACTAGAGCCCCCATTTTTTGGGGGGCCGATACCGAAACCGATATTAGGGAGTAAAAAAAGGCAGATATCAATATATCGGCCGATATTCTTTGTGGTATATGTATAGTACAGTAAGTACAAAAGGTTTGGAAACTTCCCAAATTGCGGGCCTTGCAGTGATTGTGTCCAAAACATTTGAGGTACTATCACAGGTGAATTTTCCTCAATAAATTAGAATGTCGTGGAAAAGTTCATTTATTTCAGTAATTCAACTCAAATTGTGAAACTCGTGTATTAAATAAATTCAATGCACACAGACTGAAGTAGTTTAAGTCTTTGGTTCTTTTAATTGTGATGATTTTGGCTCACATTTAACAAAAACCCACCAATTCACTATCTCAACAAATAAGAATATGGTGACATGTCAATCATTTAATCAACTCAAAACACCTGCAAAGCTTTCCTAAGCATTCAAAATGGTCTCTCAGTTTGGTTCACTAGGCTGCTCAATCATGGGGAAGACTGCTGATCTGTTAGTTGTCCAGAAGACAATTATTGACATCCTTCACAAGGAGGGTAAGCCATAAACTTTCATTGCCAAAGAAGCTGGCTGTTCATCATAGCATGTTAACAGAAAGTTGAGTGGAAGGAAAAAGTGTGGAAGAAAAAGATGCACAACCAACCGAGAGAACCGCAGCCTTATGAGGATTGTCAAGCAAAATCATTCAAGAATTTGAATGAACTTCACAAGGAATGGGCTGAGGCTGGGGTCAAGGCATCAAGAGCCGCTACACACAGACGTGTCAAGGAATTTGGTACAGTTGTCGTATTCCTCTTGTTAAGCCACTCCGGAACCACAGACAACGTCAGAGGCGTCTTACCTGGGCTAAGGAGAAGAAGAACTGGACTGTTACCCAGTGGTCCAAAGTCCTCTTTTCAAATGAGAGCAAGATTTGTATTTCATTTGGAAACCAAGGTCCTAGAGTCTGGAGGAAGGGTGGAGAAGCTCATAGCCCAAGTTGCTTGAAGTCCAGTGTTAAGTTTCCACAGTCGGTGATGATTTGGGGTGCAATGTCATTTGCTGGTGTTGGTCCATTGTGTTTTTGAAAACCAACGTCACTGCAACCATTTACCAAGAAATTTTGGAGCACCTCATGCCTCCTTCTGCTGACCAGCTTTTTGAAGATGCTGATTTCATTTTCCAGCAGGATTTGGCACCTGCCCACACTGCCAAAAGCACCAAAAGTTGGTTAAATGAGCATGGTGTTGGTGTGCTTGACTGGCCAGCAAACTCACCAGACCTGAAGCCCATAGAGAATCTATGTGGTATTGTCAAGAGGAAAATGAGAAAAAGAGACCAAAAAAAATGCAGATGAGCTGAAGGCCAATGTCAAAGAAACCTGGGCTTCCATACAAACCTCAGCAGTGCCACAAACTGATCACCTCAATGCCACGCCGAATTGAGTCAGTAATTAAAGCAAAAGGAGCCCTTACCAATTATTGAGTACATGTACAGTACATGAAGATACTTTCCAGGAGGCCAACAATTCACTAAAAAATGTTTTTTATTGGTCTTATGAAGTATTCTAAATTGTTGAGATAGTTGAATTGGTGGGTTTTTGTGAAAAGTGAGCCAAAATCATCACAAATTAAAAGAACCAAAGACTTCAACTACATCAGTCTGTGTGCATTTAATTTATTTAAAACACGAGTTTCACAATTTAAGTTGAATTACTGAATAAAATGAACTTTGCCCCGGACATTCTAATTTATTGAAATGCAATGATATATAGGAATACAGTAAATATACATAAACAATTTTTTTTGCAATGATCACTCAAATGTGGTGCTTAAACACTTATAATGACCTGACAAAGATATGTAATGATGGATGCAGGGCATTTAACAATTTAATAATAAACTTTATTATCCAAAATTAGTCTGACATCAGTGCACTTAACAGTAAAGTTGAAGTTTATTCAACTCAATTCCATTCAACTTTATTCCGTTGAAGTTTCACTTCGGAACAAGTCATCACAGAGGTGTGGACTTCTTCACTCACAGACTAAACTTACTAGAGAAGTGACATAATATACACCTGTGTAAATAAATACTATTTAAATTCACATCTCATGCACTTTAATGCCCTTTGAATGTAACATGTACATTCCCTTGGAACTGGAATCATAGCGGAATTTCATGTGAAGTCAGGGCACTTGCGGTCGAATAAGACAACGCGTGAATGCTGCCTGAACAAGAAACCTCCTTACTGAAGTGATAGTGTTGGCTGGTGTCACTATCTCGCGAATGCGCCGGCGGATCTCCACCAAATTCGTGGGATCCCTTCAGCTCGAGGAGCCCTTTCGAACGTCACCCTCCGCGCGTCGGTATCCCCCCGGGATCGCTTGATTGTTCGGCGCCGGACCGCGAATTTAACCACTCGTAACTCCCAGACCCCGGGGGCTATCGACGCGGGGGTGGTCTCATTCGAAAGAGGGCCTCGAGACGTACACTCGATTCGGGTTCCTCAACGCTGCAAAAGGCCGATCCCCGACTTTGGTGCTGCACAGGCATACAAGACCACGCCCGGTTACGGATAGAATAACCAGCCCTCGTTCAAAACTTCAATGGTTTTCCATAGACTTAAGCTTTAAAGCGTTTCATCAAGGCGCATAGCCAAACCAAGAGAACAGCACGATGTAATTACATCATTTCAAGCATTTTATCTGCGTTATATACATGTTCTGTAAAAAAAAAAGTTAATATCGGCAGCATATTCGCCGATACCGATATATCGGTGACAGACTCATATCGGCCGATAATATCGGCAAAACAATATATCGGTCGGGCTCTAGTCATGACACCAAAATGTTATACACTGAAAACTCAATATCACCACAAACCATCAGTTGTCAACTATTACAAACATCTAACGTCACCTGCATTCATATACTCAAAGTTTGTTACATCTCATTTATTTCTATAGCGATTTATAAAGATTGAGTGTTATGAAATGAAACAGACTGACTGTGACTCTGACCTTCAGCCGTATCAGCTAAACTACCATTTACATCAAGACTGCTGGTTAAACACTAATCATGAGGTTTACAATAATAACTACAGAAACACAAACACTAGATTACTACCTTAGACCTGATTTCAAGAGCCACCCAGAAAGAGACCAGCATTATAAAGTTCATCATTTATGAGCAGCAAAGTCTTCAGAGATGTGATGAAGCTCTGAAACTTCATCAAACTCAGTGACTAGTTCCTCCTCAGCCTTAACACACGTTTCTGTGTCTCACTGGACTGATTTAACCCTGTTACTGCAATAGTGATCTAGACACGGTTCCCTGGAAATCATGTAGGCTATAGTTCACCCAGAAATGAACACTTTCATCATTTACTCTCCCTCGTGACTTTTCAAACCTGCATGGCTTCCTCCTGTTGAATAGTTGGGAGAATGTTGGGAACACTGAACTCAAAATATCTGAAGTTGTTCTCCACTAAAGAAAGACGGTCACACAGGTTTGGAACGACGTGAGGCAGAAAGCCCTTCCTTTAAAACTGAGCTCGAACACCAGGGATTTTTAATTAAATTTCCCAGAGTTCCTTTCTACTCCCAGCCTGAGCTCACAGCAGCCCGGCGAACACGAGCGGATTACACACATATTTCAGCAGAAACACTGAAATCCATGAACACTGAGACGGAGATGATGTCTGTCTACCTCAAACTCCTCATCTTCATCCTTCTGACGCAGCAGCGAGTACAGAAACATGGCCAGACGACCGCAGACGAGAGAGAGACCGCGGGACTAGTTAGAGCTAAACTGCGTTTCTCAGCACAGTTAATCAGCAAGAGGTCGTGACGGCGCTGATGAATGTTTCTGACCGAGAACAAGAATATTAGAGAGCGAGAGAGAGCTTACGGTGTATGAGACTCGCTCACTGGCAGCAGAGCAGATCAGCGTAAACTTGTGTTCACACCACATCAACAAACAGCTTGATTTTATAACATCTTACAGAAAACATATTAAACCACTTGAGTACATTTTTTTTCCTTCAGGAAAGATCCAAAGATCAGCATTTATCTGAAATAAAAAGCTTTTGTAACATTATACATGCAACCATTCGAAAGCTTGGAGTCAGTATAATTTAGAAATTAATACTTTTATTTAGCAAGGATGCTTTAAATTGATCAAAAGTGATGATAAAGACATTTATAATGTTACAAAAGATTTCTATTTCAGATAAACGCTGTTCTTCTGAACTTTTTATTCATCAGAGAAACCTGAACAATTCTACTCGTCTGTTTTCAACATAATAATAATAATAATAAATGTTTTTTGAGCAGCAAATCAGCATATTAGAATGATTTCTGAAGAATCATGAGACTGGAGTAACGATGCTGAAAATTCAGCTTTGAAATGTATTACGTTTTTACAATAAATTCAAATAGAAAGCAGTCATTTTAAATAGTAAAATATTTCACAATATTAATTATATTTTGGATCAAATAAATGCAGGCCTGGTGAGCAGAAGAGACTTCTTTAAAAAGCTTTTGACTGGTAGTGTGTATATTACGAGCACTTGTGAAGAATCGCTTGTTGTATTCACTTTGGATAAAAGCAACTGCTAAATAATGAAATGTAAATGAATCATAAGATGTGTAATCATGAAGATGCAAACCGAGATGAATCTTCATGATTAGATCCAGCGTCTCTGTACGTGACTCCAGCAAACGCTAAATGAATTAAATGACATCTCAGATGAGCATCTCTGATAAACGCTATGAAGCTCATGGTGCTCCATAAACGCAGAGATAACAGCAGTGACTTTATCAGAGCGTCCGCAGATAACAAACACACCTGCACTGACTGAACCCAAACCAAACCACACCGAGTCCAACACACAAAACCAGCTTCCTGAGATTTCAAACCAAACCATCATTCCTGCAGTCAAACAACACAACGATCCCAGGTCATCAGGGGTCACTGCAGAGCTACTAGAGGTCAGTGACTCACAACCACTCAAACACAAACCGCTGTCAGTCCGAGAACCGAGTCATGTTTATTACTGCATTTTATTTTACAATAGACTATACATATACACCACCGTTCAAAAGATCATCAAAATGATCAAAAGTGACGGAAAAGGCATTTATAATGTTACAAAAGTATTTAAGATAAATGCTGTTCTGTTGAACTTTCTATTCGTCTGTGAATCCTGAAAAATAACATGCATCACAGTTTCCACAGAAATATTGTGCAGCAGGACTGTGTTCAACACTGATAATAATGATACATGTTTCTTGAGCAGGAAATCAGAATTTTAGAATGATTTCTGAAGGATCATGGCATTGAGGACTGGAGGAATGATGCTGAAAATACAGCTGCGCATCACAGAAATACATTACAGTTTAACAGAGATTCACATAGAAGACAGATATTTTAAATTGTAATAATATTTCACAATATTACAGTTTAAATAAATGCAGCCTTGGTGAGCAGAAGAGGCACCTAAAAGTTCAACACCCTGGTGTGTGACTGAAATGACAATATATACCGCAGTGCCTATATAGTGTCTGACTGCAGGACGCTCAAACGGAGGAAATCTGCTTTCATTTACTGATTAAATAGTTTGTGAAAGTGGGTCAAACATCCACCGATCGTCCTTCACCTTCAAATCTGAACTCAGCTGGAGCTTTGTGTGTTTAAGCTGTGTGTGGGTGGGAGGACGAGAGAGTGTGTGTGTTGTGTGTGTGAGAGTGTGTGTGTGAGTGAGAGAGAGAGAGTGTGCGTGTGAGAGAGAGTGTGTGTGTGTGTGGTTTGTGTGTGAGAGAGAGAGAGTGAGAGGTGTGTGGGTAGAGAGAGAGGTGTTGTGTGTGTGAGAGAGAGAGAGTGGGTGTGTGTGTGTGTGTGTGTGTGTGTGTGTGTGTGTGTGTGAGAGAGGTGAGTAGCGATGAGTGTGTGTGTGTGTGTGGAGAGGAGAGAGGGAGTGTGTGTGTGTGGTGTGTGCTGTGTGGTGTGTCTGTGTGTTGTGTGTGTGTGTGTGTGTGGTGTGGTGTGTGTGACCTGATATCACAGTATCAAATTAGTCAAAACACTCCCCTTTACAAACACAGCAGACTCTCTCTCAACACACACAAACACAACACACAAACACACACACACAAATGGCTCTTATCTAGACTGTAAATGAAACTATTTACTTTATTATTAATGACAGTTTCTTCCAATTACAGACGTCACTGAACGGGACTAAAGGGAGTTTCTCCGCAGACTGGCTCAGATCATAAATGACGGTGTTTGAGTCAAACTACTGAATCTCATATTTAAACACAGTTTAGCTGCTCGAGGTTAGAGTGAATTACAGTCTCTCTCTCTCGTTCAGGTCTGGTATTATTACAGTAATCTTGAGCATGTGACTTAAGTTTCTGTGTGAAGAACAATCTTGCAGTTTTGGCTGAAACACACACACACAGTCGTCTCAGTAAGTAGATCAGATCAGAAATCATCTAGAAATGATGTGTCCCTGCAGCACAAAAGCAGTCTGGGGGATATTTGTAGCAACAGCCAACAATACATTGTATGGGTCCAGTATACAGTTTCTTTTATGCCAAAAATCATTAGGATATTAAGATCATGTTCCATGAAGATATTTTGTAAATGCTCTACCATAAATATATCAAAACTTAATGTTTGATTAGTAATATGCATTGCTAAGAACTTCATTTGGACAACTTTAAAGATGATTTTCTCAATATTTAGATTTTTTTGCACCCTCAGATTCCAGATTTTCAAATAGTATCCGATCCAGTGTTTGAATCTAACCACCCCCCCCAAGAATGAATGAAAAAAAAAATAAAATCAAAAAATACAAATAAAATACAACTTTGTACATATGATGCATATTTTTTGTCTTGTCATTGTTATCATTGAGAAAACCTAATTCTAAGATAAAAGATTATTTTACGATGATCAGTGAATTAGGTGTACCAAACAATCACGAAGCAAAGAAGAATTAAATATCTAGCCTAGGGGTGTGCCATGTTGACAAAAAATTATCTCTACAGACCCTCTCTGTGAAATCCAGGCTAAAGTCTCAAAATCTAATTATGAGATAAGCATCAAAGTTTGATTTCAACCATTCATTTCACTATGATTTCAATCTTTGAAATGGCCTTACTCAGTCAATATTAAAGATATAATGTTATTTTCACAGAATGTTCTTTACCTTATGAAGGATGATTTTATGTAGAAAACAGTAAATCCCAAAAAAATGACTTTAGCTGGGTTTTCACAGACAGGGTCACATATTTTCAGGGATTTTAACGGTAACGATCGATAATCAGTTGTTTGCCGAGTGTGCTGCCCTGCAGGACTGACTCTGTGCTGGCCCGTTCACAGCAGTGATAGAAATTCATCTTTTCCAACAAGTCTAAAATGATTTTTACCCTTTTATGGGCATTTACTTGGTAAAGTATTTTTTTTTTTCTAGAAGTGTGTCAAATTCTTACATTTAATCATTGAATTAGAATAATAAGACATTTGGGATTGTTACCAAACAAATAAAATCATTATCATTAACAAAAGTCATGCAATGCAACACAGAAGCTGCATATACACACGGTTTAGTGCAAGAATGCTTTAACCTGCAGTTACACGTGCATAAATCATGTTTCGATATTTTAATCTTAAAACGTTGAATACTGATATCTGAAACGATTAAAAAATATATAAAAAGGTACTTTAAAATGTGAAACTAAAACCGCCAGCAGGTGGCAGCAAGCAAGTCACTGTTAATAAGTGAGTCAAAGCGATTGAACCGAATCATTTAAACGAATGCTTCATTCAGGAACGAAACAGCGTCATGTTGCTCAGAGACACAAAACTGTGCTGTGGCTTTGTTTGGATCCATTTTGTTTGAGCAAAAAATAGGCAATATGGTGTCTAATACATAAGCTCTTAATATCAACTTCTACCGTTGTATAAAATCAATTTCACATTTGTGATTTTTTTTGGAAAAAACGGTACTCTTCGTGTGATATTGATCAAGTATATGAAATGATCTACAATCACCTTTTCTGCCCCCACATCTAGAATTTTGTGAGCATTCTAAATGCATTCTGATTCTGAATCATGCCGTGAAAGAACACGCTCTAAACGAGAACAGTCAGTCTAGCTAGCGTTTACGCACACATAGCTCCTCTCATAATCAATGAAGCCGTCCATGAAGGGTTAGGTGCATACACTACCATGCCGCCAATTGCATCTGACTGAATGCAATTTCACTCTGAAGCTCTATTTACCAGGGTTTCTGTGAAACGCAGCAGAAACATTAGCTTTGAGACGCAGCTCTACAAGCCACCCATCACCGTACACTGTGTTCTCACAGAGGTCACTAGGGTCAGCGCAACTAGTTTAGACTAAACACTCAGCCCTAGGCCCTAACCCCAGGACCCTGCAGCGCAGGTAAATCCGGTTCCAGTCCTCTAGAACAACCACAGTAGAGAAGACCAGGTCACACTGATGTGTGGTTTGTTAGGAGAGCACAATATCTGAAAATCTGGAATCTGAGGGTGCTAAAAAATCTAAATATTGAGAAAATCATCTTTAAAGTTGTTCTTAGCAATGCATATCACTAATCAAACATTACGTTTTAGGTACGGAAACATACAGAATATCTTCATGGAACATGATCTTAATATCCTAATGATTTTTGGCATAAAAGAGAAATGTATAATTGTGACCCATACAATGTATTGTTGGCTATTGCTACAAATATCCCCCAGCGACTCAACACTGCTTCTGTGCTGCAGGCTCACAGATATCATGTAAACAGATGTACACCTGGTTCAGGCGACTCCACAAACACTGAAACGCGGGATAATCGATATATCCATCACGAGTGGAAGGAGTCTAGCACATCACGATGTTATGATAGAAGCAGGAACACGTAACCTTAGAATAAAGTGTTTTAAAGAACTGTACATAAAAGGATTCTTCGGGGAACCAGTAATGGTTCTTCTGTGAAAACCCCTCTTGGAGCCTTTATTTTAAGAGTTGTAGGTTATTTGTGTGCGCTGTTGGATTAAAATAAACCGCTACTAGTTTTTCACGAGCTGCTGAACATCTTCAGGTCTGTTTAAACACACGAATTTAGTAATCTGCGGCGCGCACTGATCACTCACCATCGCTGGAGGACTCTGGCTGTGCTTCACAGCTCCGGCAGCACCCGCTCATCATCTCACGTTACAGCGGACTCATAAACAAACACCTCTCCACAGCGTTACTGAACACGACGACAGCGCGACATCTGCCGTGATTACACTCCTGCGCGAGCGAGCGAGCGAGCGCGGGTATTTACCTCAGAACTCGCGCCAGTACTTGTTTGAATATTGTCATGTTTAACCGTCACTGCAGTGGTTATGCGCCCGAGTGTCAGTGAGCTGCGGAACCGAGCGGCTAAGCTAACTCGACTGTGTCCATAACCGGAGGCTTTACGTTAATTCCGCGCAGGATCGTTGTGATCTACGTACGACGGCGTTCGAACGCGACGCCAGGTGTTTCCAGCGCGCTCCGCCGGTGCCGGGGCTCGGTGCGCACACGCGTCACAGCAGCTAACGCTAGCGGCGAGCCACGAGCCAGAACGCCTCGACGCGACGCCCGATCAGCTGTCAGCGCGTTCGTCTCGTGCGCGCCACGCAAGCGCTAGAAACCCGCAGAGACGCGTAACATACCATTCTCTTCACCGTTCAGAGTCGCGACGCGCTGGTCCGGGGCGTCTAGCCATCTATCGGCGCCGTGCTGCTCGGTGAGCCGCGGAAGGAGAGCCCGGTGGCGGCGGAGGGAGTCGTGTGCGTCCGCTGCAGCTCCAGCAGAAGGTGAATTTTCATAATTGTGCGACTCTGGACTGACGCAGCGTGACGGAGGCGGTTTGAGCCCTGCCCCCCGCTGAGTCAGAGCGCGGCGCGTCACATGCGCGGGGCGGGGCGTCGCGTCTCACACACAACACACACACACACACACAATCTCTTCCCTCACACCCACACGACACAATATCTCATCACTCAACACACACACACACATCTCATGCACTCAAACACACACTTACACTGCATAAAACAACACAAACACACACCCACACACTTACACTGCATCCACACACACACACCCTCACACACCACACACACACACACACACTCACCAAACACTCTCATCACTCACTCACACACTCTCTCATTCACTCACTCACACACTCTCATTCACTCACACTCACACACACACACACACACTCTCATTCACACACACACACAAAACTCTCATTCTCCCACCCACCACTGCATTCACTCCACCACACACACTCATTCACTCACAACACACACAACACTCACTCACAACCCACACACACACACACACTCACTCACACTCACACACACACACACACTCCTCATTCACTCACACACACACACACTCACACACTCTCATTCACTCACACACACCCTCATTCACTCACTCACACACACAAACTCATACTCACACACACACACACGGACACCAGACAGACAGGACACACAACACAACACACACACAGCACACCACAAATGACAAGCATACACCACACCACACTCAACACACATTACACTGCATACACACTCCACACACACTCCTTCATTCAATCCACAACACGGCTCACTCACACAAAACACCGCATCACTCACCCACACACACTCTATTCACTCACACACCACGCTCGCACACAACCCACTATCATTACTCACACACACCCTCTCATTCCCTCACCACACACACACTCATTCACACACAAACAATTCTCATTCACTCACACTCACACAAAAAACACACCTCTCATTCAATCACCCACAACCACTCTCATTCACTCAAACTCACACTCAACACACACACTTCATTCACTCACACACCGCGACTCCACACAAAAACACTCACACTCACACACACACTCTAATTCACTCACTCACACCACAAACGCATCACCACACAACACTCTCATCACTCACACCACACACACACCACACCACACCACTCTCATCATCACACACACACTCTCATCACTCACACACACTCACTCACCACACACACCAAACACCACACTCTCATTCACTCACAACAATCTCATTCAACTCACACACACACAACACACTCACACCAACACCACACACACACACACACACCACTCAACACACACACACAACACTCACTCACATTCACACCACAACCACACACCTCTCATTCACTCACACAACCCACACCACACACTCTATTCACTCAAACAAAACATACAGAACTACCACCAGTTTGCTTTAAGTTTGATTGCATCATATAATAATTGCTGTTATTATTGTTCATCGTCTGTTTTATTACGTTTTATATTGATTTTTCCGTACTGCTGGTTTTGTCTGGTCAGAGGAAAACTGGCCCCCCCGACTGAGCCTGGTTTCTCCCAAGGGTTTTTCTCCATTCTGTCACTGATGGAGTTTTGGTTTCTTGCCGCTGTCGCCTCTGGCTTGCTAGTTGGGGACACTTCATTTCCAGCGTTATTGTTGACTTGATTGCAAAGATATTATTTAAACTGATCTGGATGTTGACATCACTGAACTCAATGATGAACTGCCTTTAACTGAAAAATGAGTGTTACGATTGTCATTTTGCATTATTGACACTATTTTCCTAAGTAATGCTGTTCA
>JADLZN010010061.1:0-27500 GCA_018155175.1 Sinocyclocheilus anophthalmus | reverse complement strand
TTGACTTCTTCTGCACATCTTTAGAGTTTATTTTAGAGTTACATGTTTTGTGAAAATGACGAAAGGCTGTAAAGGCAATATTGTGCAGAAAGCCGATATATGGAGATGATTTGGGTGAGTTTTATACAAATAACAAACCTCAGGAATGCAGTCGTTCATTTACAATACTTCCCATTCATTACAATGAGCTTTCAAGCTAATTCCCGTGTGTACGCTTGTGCATTTGGCGAGTATAAATATGAATAATCCACATAACTGTTAGTGAACGAGACGCACTGTTTGTACAGCAAAAACTTCCAAACGAATCACTGTCCTGTAAGACATTCAGTTGCAGTGATGTTCACACTCGCAGGAACTCACAGCAGCAGGTGTTTTATATGTTTATGCTCATGAGTCGTGTGTTAGTTACATCAGCCCAGCAGCTGAGAGACTGAAATCATCAGATAAACATGCTGGAGACACACACACACACACACACACTGTAGCGCCACCGTGTGGTGAACACGCGCCCCGCAGGAAGTGAGGCATTAGAGCAGAAACACACTGCAGAGTGATGAAGAACAGAGGACTGAAACTAGAGCTCAAACCTGATAACAAGGGCTTCCTAGACTCCTCCAGGACCTGATGGAGACCAAGTCACATTTCACACACACACACTCTCACGCAAACACACTCACTCTCACAAACACACTCACTCACTCACACACTCACACACACAAACACACAAACACACAAAAACACACACAAACACACAAACACACACACACTCACTATAACGCCAAACCCACTCACTCTCCAACACACAACACTCTACTCTCACGCAAAAAAGCTCACTCTCACTAAACACACACTCACTCACTCCACACAAAACAAATCACTCTCACAAAAATACTTCAAAAACACACACCACTCACTCTCACGCAAACACACTCACTCTCACAAACACACACTCACTCACTCTCACGCAAACACACTCACTATAACACACACACCACTCACTCAATCTCACGAAAACACATCACTTCACAAACACACACTAACTCACTCTACACAAACCACCACTCTCACAACACACTCACTTCGCGCAAACACACTAACTCACAAAACACACTCACTCTTCAAGAAAAACACACTCACCACAAACACACCTCACTACTCTCATGCAAAAACGCCTCACTCACAAACACACAATCACTCCTCTCATGCACACACTCATCACAAAAAACACACAATAACTCACTCACTCTCACGCAAACACACTCACTCACAACCACCTCAAACACACACACTCACAAACACAAACTCGCTCACTCTCCGCAACCACCTCAAACACACACGATCACAAACCACACTCAGCTCTCCACAAACACACATAACTCATCATCTCACGCAAAACACACTCACAACCACTCAAACACTCACTCTCACACACATCAATCACTCACTCGCACGCAAACACATCCTATCAAACACTCATCACTCTCACGCAACCACCTCAAACAAACACACTCTCACAACACAAAAAACACACTCACTCTCACGGCAAAACCACACTACACTTCCACAAACACACAATCACTCTCACGCAAACACACTCACTCACACCCACCTCAAACACACACTCACTCACACTCACAAACACACACACAATCTCTCTTATACACACTCACACACACACACTCACTCTCACGCAAACACACACACTCAATCTAAAACCCACACACACCACTCTCACGCAACACAACTCACCACAAACACACTACTATACGCAAACAACTCAATCACAAAACACATCAAGCACTTAACGCAAACACACGCAATCACCAACAAACCTCAAACAAACACTTCAAAAACACAATCACTCAATCACAAGCAACCACCTCAAACACACACACTCTCACGCAAACACACTTACTCACAACCACCTCAAACACACTCACTCTCACAAACACACACTCACTCAAACCCACCTCAAAAACACTCACTCACTCTCACGCAACAAACACACTAACTCTCACAACACCACACTCACGCTCATTTTTTTTTTTTTTTTACGCAAACACAATCACTCTCACAACCACCTAAACACACACCCTCTCACAAACACACACTCACTCACCTCAAGCAAACAACTCACTCTCACAACACTCACTCTCAGCACAAACACACTCACTCTAACAAACACACACACCTCTCCGCAAACCAAAAACTATCACAAACCACACCACTCTACGCAAAAACATCACTCACACCCACCGCAAACACTTCACTTCTCAAAACACAACACTCACTCTCCCAAACACACACCTCACTTCACTCAAACACACTCAATCACAACAACTCAAACACGCACTAAACCAACACTCACTCACTCACTCTCACGCACACACACTCACTCTCACACCGCACTCTCACGCAACACACTACTCTCACAACAAAACACAATCGCACGGCAAACACAAACCACACTCCACAAACAAACTCACTCTCCGCAAAAAACCACTCACAAACACACACTCACTCACTCTCACGCAAACACACACACTCACACACACACAAAAACACACACAAAAACACACACTCAACCACTCTCACGCAAACACTCAAACACCACACTCTCACAACCACTAACTCTCACGAAACACACTCACTCATCACAAACACCACACTCATCACATTCACAAACACACACTCACTCACACCACCTCAAACACACTCTCACAACACTCACTCACTCTCACGCAAACACACTCACTCACTCTCACGCAAACACACTCACAACCACCTCAAACACACACACTCACTCATCTCACGGCACACACCCACACACTCACTCTCTCACACTCACTCACTCACTCTCACGCAAACACACTCACAAACACACTCACTCTCACGCAAACACACACACTCACACACACACTCTCACACACACTCACTCACAAACACACTCACTCTCACGCAAACACACACTCACTCTCACAAACACACTCACTCTCACGCAAACACACACTCACTCTCACAAACACACACTCACTCTCACAAACAAACACACTCACACAAACACACACACAAACACAAACACTCTCACAAACACACACTCAATCACTCTCAAGCAAACACACTCACTTCACAAAAACACACACTCCACTCACTCACGCAAACACACTCACTCTCACAAACACACACTCTCACACTCACACTCTCTCACACTCACAAACACACACTCACACACGCACGCACACATGCACACACACACACAAAACCCACTCACTCATCACGGCAAACACACTCACGCTCACAAAACACACACTCACTCAATCAAGCAAAAAACACCACTCACTCATCACAAAAACCAAAAAAAAACACTCACTCACTCACGCAAAAACAATCACCTCACCAAACCATCACTCACTAACGCAAACACACTCACTCTCACAAACCAAACACTGACTCACTCACTCACTCACTTTCTCTCACACTCACTCACTCACTCTCACGCAAACACACTCACTCTCACAAACACACACTCACTCACTCACGCAAACACACTCACTCTCACAAACACACACTCACTCACCCACGCAAACCCACTCACTATCACAAAACCACTCAATCTCCACAAACACATAACTTCACAAACATCACCACTCACTCACGAAACACACTCAATCTAACAAACACACTCAATCTCACAAACCAACTGAACTAACTCACGCAAACACACTCACCTACAAAACACACACTCACTCAATCACGCAAACACACCACTCTCACAAAAACACCTCACTCACTCACGCAAAAACACTCACTCTAACAAAAAACACTCACTCACTCACGCAAACACACTCACTCACACACACACACTCACTCACTCACTCTCACATACACTCACTCTCACAAACACACACTCACGCAAACACACTCACTCTCACAAACACACTCACTCTCACGCAAACACACTCACTCCCAACCACCTCAAAACACACTCTACTCCAGATCTCACGCAAACACACACAGTCTCTCTCTCTCACACTCACTCACTCACTCTCACGCAAACACACTCACAAACACACTCACTCTCACGCAAACACACACACTCTCAAACAATAACTCTAAGGCAAACACACACTCACTCACAAACACACTCACTCTCACGCAAACACACACTCACTCTCACAAACACACTCACTCTCACGCAAACACACACTCACTCTCACAAACAAACACACTCACACAAACACACTCATTCACAACCAACTCAAAAACCACACTCTCAAAACACACACACACTCTCACGCAAACACACACACTCTCACGCAAACACACTTACTCACAACCACCTCAAACACACTCACTCTCACAAACACACACTCACGCAAACACACTCACTCTCACAAACACACACAAACACACACAAAAACACAAACACACACACACACAAACACACTCACTCACTCACGCAAACACCTCACTCTCACAAACACACACTCCTCACTCCGCAACACACTCACTCTCACAACACTCACTCACCACGCAACACACTCACTCCACAAAAACACTCACTACTCACGCAAAAAAACAATCACTATCACAAACCAAACACCACTCACTCAGCAAACAAAATCACTCTCACAAACACTCACTCACTCACGCAAACACACTCACTCTCACAAACACACACTCACTCACTCACGCAAACACACTCACTCTCACAAACACTCACTCACTCACTCACGCAAACACACTCACTCTCACAAACACACTCACTCTCACAAACACACTCACTCTCACAAACAAACACACGTACACACTCACACAAACACACTCACTCTCACAAACACACTCACTCTCACAAACACACACTCACTCACAACCACCTCAAACACACACTCTCACAAACACACACACTCACGCCCGCAAACACACTCACTCTCACAAACCTCACTCACTCACGCAAACACACACACTCTCACGCAAACACACTTACTCACAACCACCTCAAACACACTCACTCTCACAAACACACACTCACTCACTCACGCAAACACACACACGCTCACAAACACTCACCCACTCACGAAAACAACACTCACTCTCAACAAACACTCACTCACTCTCACGCAAACACACTCACTCACAACCACCTCAAACACACACTCACGCCACTCACAAAAACACACTCATGCAACCAATCAAGCACACACGCACACAGAGCAGATCATGAGGTGTGTGGACTAGGACAGATGATGAGTGTGATGAATTCTGATCTTCAATCGCCGCACTGAAACCTAGCTGCACAGAAACACAGGCTGAATTTTATTCAGCATCAGAGGGAACAAAATGAAACACATTTGTACAAAAAATATTTCCTGTAAATGCATCCCATACGAGAATGCAAAAATATTACAGTGAGGACACAATTCAAGTTTTACGCAAAAACAGCACATTTAATTGAAAAAAAAAAAAAAAAAAAGATATTCCATTTTCCAGGGAATATTGGAAAGGTACAAAACGTAAACAAAAGCTGTTACTACAGACCTAATAACAGCTCTGAAGCGTCTGGATCTGTGTATCTGTGTATCTCATGTGGCCCAGCCATCATTAAACCATGAATTAATACAGATCCAAGAGAAAAACCTAATCAGAACATTGATCCTCACAGAAACAATCATGCATTCAGATCAATCTCTAGCGTTACAGGACGTTTTGTGCAGGACAGTAAAAGAATAGCAGTGCTTTCATTACAAAAATATGTCGACCCGCGGGTGACGTGATCTCTGGCTCCGGCGTCTGCTTCAGACGGACTCCCAGCAGCTGCAGCACAGAACAACAGATCATCAGAGAGTCCTCACATCACTGATCACCACACACACACTCGATCGCCACCACACACACACACACACACAACAAAAACACACACACACACACACAAACAACACACTCGATCGCCACCCACACAACACACTCTGATCGCCACCACAACACACACACACACACACTCGATCGCCACCACACACACACTCGATCACCACCACACACACACACACACACACAAAACTCGATCACCACCCACACAACACACACACACACACACACACCGATCGCCAACACACAACACACAACACACACACAACTCGAATCGCCACCACACACACACACACTCGACGCCCACCACACACAAACGCGATGCCACCAAAAACACAAAAACAACAAACCGAAGCCCACCACACACACCAACACGCGATCACCCCCCGACAACACACTCGGGATCACCACCACACACACACTCGATGCCACACACACACACACTCGATCGCCACCACGCACACTCGATCGCCACCACACACACACTCGATCGCCACCACACACACACGATCGCCACCACACACACACACACACACACTCGATCGCCACCACACACACACACACACTCGATCGCCACCACACACACACACTCGATCGCCACCACACACACACACACACACACACACACAACACACCCAAACACACAACTCGATCGCCCACCACAACAAACAGCGATCGCCACCACACACACACACTCGATCGCCACCACACACACACACACACACGATCACCACAACAACACACACGCTCGCCACACACACACACACACGATCGCCACCACACACACTCGATCGCCACCACACACACACACACACACTGATCGCACCCACACACCACTCGATCGCCACCACAACACACAAAACACAATCGCCACCAACACACACTCGATCGCCACCAACACACGCGATCGCCACCACACCACACAACGATCGCCAAAACACACACACCGTCGCCACCACAACCCACACTCGAATCGACACCAAACACACTAGATCGCACACCACACACACCGAGCGCCACCACACACACCAATCGATCGCCACCAACCACACACTCGATCGCCACCAACACACACTCGATCGCCCACCACAAAACCCCCAACCACACACGAGGCCAACACACACACACACGATCGCCAACACAACACACACACACACACACGGATCGCCAAAACACACACACCGTCGCCAACACACACAACACACACACACACGATCGCCACCAAACACACTCGATTTCACACACACACACACACACACGATCGCCACCACACACACACTCGATCGCCACCATCACACACACTCGATCGCCACCATCACACACACTCGATCGCCACCATCACACACACTCGATCGCCACCATCACACACACTCGATCGCCACCACACACACACACACACACTCGATCGCCACCACACACACACTCGATCGCCACCACCCACACACTCGATCGCCCCATCACACACACTCGATCGCAACCACACACACGCGATCGGCCGCCCACACACACACACACTCGATCGCCACCACACACACCGATCGCCACCAACACCACACACACACTCGTCGCCACCTACACACACGCGATCGCAACCACACACACTTCGATCGCCACGACCACAACACACAGGATCAAAATCCAACAAACTCGATCGCCACCACACACACTCGTCGCACACACACACAACTCGATCAACATCACACACAATCGTAGCGCCACACACACACACACACGATCGCCACCACACACACACTCGATCGCCACCATCACACACACTCGATCGCCACCACACACACTCGATCGCCACCACACACACACACACTCGAGCAACATCACACACACCGATAGCAACACACACACTCGACCGCCACCACACACACTCGACTGCACACCACACAACTCGATCAACATCACACACACACCCGATCGCCACCACACACACACTCGATAGCCACACTACACACACACACAAAACACGTCGATCGGCCACACGCACACACTGATCGCCAACACACAAACGATCGCAAACACAACAACACAAACACACACTCGATCGCCAACACGCACACTCGATCGCCACCACCACACACACACACCACACACACACATCGATCGCCACCCACCCCACTCGATCGCCACCCCACACACTCGATCGCCCACCACACACACACACACACACACACTCGATCGCCACCACACACACACGATCGCCACCACACACACACAACACACACACACACACAAACACAAATCGATCGCCACCACACACTCGATCGCCACCATCACACACACTCGATCGCCACCACACACACACACTCGATCGCCACCACACACACACTCGATCGCCACCACACACACACTCGATCGCCACACACACACCGATACCACCACACACCACTCGATTCGCCAACACACACCCCACACACACACACACCACACACACACTCGGATCGCCACCACACACACTCGATCGACACCACACACACAACGCGATCGCCACCACACCACACTCGATCGCCACACACACCACACACACAAACACACACACACACCGATCGCCACCCACGAACACTCGAGCGCCAACCACACACAAACACAACAAACACACGCGACGCCACCAAACACACACCCCCCCCCCCGATCGCCCCCAAACACACTCGGATCGCCACCACCACCACACACACACACACACACTCGCTCGCCCCCACACACACTCGATCGCCACCACACCACACACACACACACACACACACTCGATCGCCACCACACACACACTCGATCGCCACCACACACACACACGCGAGCGCCACCACACACACCGATCGCCACAACACACACAATCGATCGCCACCACACACACACACTCGATCGCCACCACGCACACTCGATCGCCACCACACACACACTCGCTCGCCCCCACACACACTCGATCGCCACCACACACACACACAACACACACACACACTCGATCGGCCCCCACAACACACCCGATCGCCACACACACACACACTCGATCGCCACCACACACACACTCGATCGCCACCATCACACACACTCGATCGCCACCATCACACACACTCGATCGCCACCACACACACTCGATCGCCACCACACACACACACTCGATCGCCACCACACACACACTCGATCGCCACCACCACACACTCGATCGCCACCACAACACACGCATCGCCACCACCCACACACCGAACGCCACCACACACACACCGATCGCCACCACTACACACACTCGACCGCCACCACACCAACTCGATCGCCACCACACAACACACTCGCTCGGCCAACACACAAAACTCGATCGCACCACACACACACTCGCTGCCACCACACACACACAACAAACACACCGAGAGCCACCACACACACACCGATCGCCACCACCACACACTCGATCGCCACCAACACCAACACACACACTCGATCGACCCACACACACCATCGATCGCCACCACACCACAACACACACACACACACAACGATCGCCACCACCACACCCACTCGATCGCCCCACACCACACATCGACGCCACAACACACAACTCGTCGCAACCACACACACACTCGATGCCACCACACACACTCGATCGCCACAACCACATCGATCGCCCACACACACACCACTTCGATCGCACACACACAAACACCACACACCACACACACACCGATTCTCCCACTCCACAACACCGATCGACACACACACACATCACACACACACACACCACACACACAAAAACACACACACACACACAAACACAAAAACACACACACACACACACACTCGCTCGCCACCACACACACTCGATCGCCACCACACACACACTCGCTCGCCACCACACACACACACACTCGATCGCACACACACCGATCGCCCCACACACACAATCGATCGCCAACCAGCACACTCGATC
Organism: Sinocyclocheilus anophthalmus; assembly: GCA_018155175.1. Lineage (NCBI taxonomy): Eukaryota > Metazoa > Chordata > Actinopteri > Cypriniformes > Cyprinidae > Sinocyclocheilus > Sinocyclocheilus anophthalmus. Next base: position 17,707 of record JADLZN010010061.1, on the reverse strand, counting down.
GCCACCACACACAGCGATCGCCACCACACACACACTCGATCGCCACCACACACACACACACCACACACACACACTCACACAATCACACACACACTCACACACACACTCACACATTCACTCACACTCTCACACACACACACCACACCACACACACACCACACACACACACTCGATCGCCACCACACACACTCGATCGCCACCACACACACTCGATCGCCACCACACACACCAACTCGAGCGCCACCACACACCACACCGATCGCCACCCACACACCACACAACTCGATCGCCACACACCCACACACACACACACAACACTCGATCGCCACCACACACACACTCGGATCGCCACCCACACACACACACACACCACACACAACACTCGAATCAACATCACACACACTCGATCGCACCACACACACATCGTCCCCACCACACACACTCGATCGCCACCACACACACACCACACACACACTCGATCGCCACCATCACACACACTCGATCGCCACCACACACACACACACACACAACAAAACCTCAATGGACACCACCACCCACTCGATCGCCACACACACACACACACACTCGATCGCCACCACGCACACTCGATCGCCACCACACACACACTCGATCGCCACCACACACACTCGATCGCCACCACACACACACACACACACACACACTCCCGATCGCCACCACACACACACACTCGATCGCCACCACACACACTCGATCGCCACCACACACACAAACTCGATCGCCACCACACAACACACACACACACTCTCGATCGCACCACCACACACACTCGATCGCCACCACACACACTCGATCGCACCACACACACACACCACCCACACACACACACATCGATCGCCACCACACACACTCGATCGCCACCACACACACTCAATCACCACCACACACACACACACCACACACAACACACACACACACACACACACTCGATCGCCACCACACACACACACACACACAACAACACACACACACACACACCACACACGTCGATCGCCACACACAACGAGCGCCACCACACACACACACACAAACATACACGATCGCCACCACATAACCACACACAACACACACACAACACAATCGATAGCCACACACACACGCGATCGCCACCACACATACTGTAATTATAGCCACCCACACACCCACACCACACAACACGCGCTCGCCACCACACATTATACTCGATAGCCACAACACAAAATCAATCGCCAAAAACAACAAACACACAAACACAATCGATCGCAAAACACACACACACACTCGATAGCACAAACACACCACTCGATCGCAACCACAAACACACACACAAACACACACACACACATCAAACACACACACACACACACACACCACACACACACCGATCGCCACCACACCACTCGATCGCAACACACACACACGCGATCGCCACCACACACACACACTCGATCGCCACCACACACACACTCGATCGCCACCACACACACACTCGATCGCCACCACGCACACTCGATCGCCACCACACACACACTCGATCGCCACCCGGGGATATTGTGTTTGTCGTGATATCAAAATGTATCAGCGCTCTTAAACACAGACCTCTCGCGGGTCCTTAGACACTCCTAAAGTGAGTTGGATCAAACTTAAGGCCATAAAAAGTTTTAAATATGTTAAATGGTGTAAGAAATGAAATTTCAAGAGGTCTTACAGTTGGGGAGGAAAGACCAGAGTGTGATATGGCTGGATTAACCATCACTGTGTGCAGCCGTTACCGGGGAAACTCCTAAAGCGCACCTCGTGGCAGAGAAGAATCTGCATTTCCAACAAGCCTTCTGCTGTTTTGGTCAGATCAATGCAATAGCAACTCAGTTTTTACGCCGCAAAACACACAGAGCTTTTAAACGAGAAAGACGTTTAATGTGCATTCTAAAAATTAAACAAACTGAGCCGTAATATTATGGGTTTGAATTAACAATTTATATGCTTGAGTTATCCCTTTTCATCAAAATGGTCTACAGGCTTAAAACGCTGTTGTATAGGATTTTAGTTTTGGTGAAAAGCTGTCTGAACTGTAAATCATGTCAGTGTATGGCTCAGTACTGTATGCAACCACACATTGTCCAAGCACACTCACACCGGGTTCATTTGACTTCCGCAGCTCTTAAAATGGGTCATAAATTGCCTTAAAATCTTTTTTTTAATTCTGCAGAGACCCTGTAAATAGTGAAATAAAATTCCTTCCTTCATATTTGTTGATATGTGTGTATGGAAAATATTTTTGATTGACATTTAAAAACAGCTATCTATATTTTTTTTTAATATATACTTTTTTTTATTTGGGATAGTTAAATTAATCTTCAGGCGGACCAAATTGTGAAAGCACTGAAGGGCTGCCAGGATTTTTAGTAGTATATTATATATTATATATATATAATCTAATAGATTATAGAAGATATTATATTATATATTAGTGCTGTCAAATGATTAATCGCTTCCAAAATAAAGGTTTTTGTTCACATAATATATGTGTGTGTGCTGGGTATTATAAATACACACATCCAGTTACATTTTGAAAATATTACATGTATATGCCTTTCTATATATATTTAATTATATATATATATATATATGTACAGTGGGTACGGAAATTATTCAGACCCCTTTAAATTTTTCACTATTTGTTATATTGTAGCCATTTGCTAAAATCATTTTAAGTTAATTTTTTCCTCATTAATGTACACACAACACCCCATATTGACAGAAAAAAGAATTGTTGACATTTTTGCAGATTATTAAAAAAGAAAAACTGAAATAAATATCACATGGTCCTAAGTATTCAGAACCTTTGCTCAGTATTTAGTAGAAGCACACTTTTGATCTAATACAGCAATGAGTCTTTTTGGGAAAGATGCAACAGGTTTTTCACACCTGGATTTGGGGATCCTCTGCCATTCCTTGCAGATCCTCTCCAGTTCTGTCAGTTGGATGGTAAACGTTGGTGGACAGCCATTTTTAGGTCTCTCTCGAGAGATGCTCAATTGGGTTTAAGTCAGGGCTCTGGTTTGGCCATTCAAGAACAGTCACAGAGTGTTTGTGAAGCCACTCCTTCGTTATTTTTTTGTGCTTAGGGTCATTGTCTTGTTGGATGGTAAACCTTTGGCCCAGTCTGAGGTCATGAGCACTCTGGAGAAGGTTTTCGTCCAGGATATCCCGGTACTTGGTCGCATTCATCTTTCCCTCGATTGCAACCAGGCGTCCTGTTCCCTGCAGCTGAAAAAACACCCCCACAGCATGATGCTGCCACCCCAATGCTTCACTGTGGACTGTATTGGACAGGTGATGAGCAGGTGCCTGGTTTTCTCCACACATACAGCTTAGAATTAAGGCCAAAAAGTTCTATCTTGGTCTCTTCAGACCAGAGAATCTTATTTCTCACCATCTTGGAGTCTTCAGGGTTTTTTAGCAAACTTTAATGTGTCTTGCACTGAGGAGAGGCTTACGTCGGGCCACTCTGCCATAAAGCCACAACTGGTGGAGGGCTGCAGTGATGTTGACTTTCTACAACTTTCTCCCATCTCCGACTGCATCTCTGGAGCTCAGCCATTGTGATCTTTGGGTTCTTCTTTACCTCCCTCACCAAGGCTCTTCTCCCCCGATAGCACAATTTGGCCGGACGGCCAGCTCTAGGAAGGTTCTGGTCGTCCCAAACGTCTTCCATTTAAGGATTATGGAGGACACTGTGCTCTAGGAACCTTAAGTGCAGCAGAAATGTTTTGTAACCTTGGCCAGACTGTGCCTTGCCACAATTCTGTCTCTAAGCTCTTCAGGCAGTTCCTTTTGACCTCATAATTCTCATTTGCTCTGACATACACTGTGAGCAGTAAGGTCTTATATCGATAGGTGTGTGGCTTTCCTAATCAAGTCAAATAAGTATAATCAAACACAGCTGGACTCAAAATGAAGGTGTAGAACCATCTCAAGGATGGTCAGAAGAAATGGACAGCACCTGAGTTAAATATATGAGTGTTACAGCAAAGGGTCTGAATACATAGGACCATCTGATATTTCAGTTTTTCTTTTTAATAAATCAGCAAAAATGTCAACAATTCTGTGTTTTTTCTGTCAATATGGTGTGCTGTGCGTACATTAATGAGGAAAAAAAATGAAATTAAATGATTTTAGCAAATGGCTGCAATTAACAAAGAGTATGAAAAAATTTAAGGGGGTCTGAAAACTTTCCGTACCCACTGTACATACATAAATATTATTATATTAATAAAATGTTGTTTTCATTGACGATTTCTAAGACTGTAACTCAGACTTTTCTTTACAATTTAAGACGTTTAAGACATTTTATGGCCTTAAATTGTAACTAATTGTGAGAAATCTAAACACAGGTTTTGCCAAAAAAAAACTTACCGTTTAAGATGTTTAAAATACTTTATGTCGTTAAATGTAAACGAACTGTGTTCAAAATAGCGCGGAGGGCTTCAGCTGTCAGACTGAGTGTTGTGTTAGTCAGACGTCACCTGATCAGCCCTGGACGCTCTGCGCTGTGCTGCTCCCGTAGCCACCTAGACTTCATCTGCGTCTGCACCACCGAGTCCACCGACTCACACACCACACACACACAGACACACACACACAGACACACACACAGACACACACACACACACACACACAGACACAGACACAGACACACACACAGACACACACACAACACACACACACACACACACAGACACCCATCAGAACACAGACACAGACAACACAACAGACACACACACCGGACACACACACAGACACACACACAGACACACACACAGACACACACACACACACACACACACACACAGACACACACACAGACACACACACACAGACACACACACCACACAGACACACACACACACAAACAAACAAAAAAAAAAAAAAACACACACACACACAGACACAGACACAGACACACACACACAGTCTTGTGATCACGCACATGCTGCGCTTGTGTGAAACACACACATCTCACCAAACCTCACGAATATTTCACCCTGAAGACAGTGACTGAATGTATTTAATAACAAAATATAAACAATACTATATAAATACAACAACATTTTATCATTTTTATTATATTTAGTAAGTATGCAACAATGCTTTACATAGATAAAGGATTATTGCATTTTTCATTTTAATTTAATTTCAAATTAAATGACAAAAACTGCACAATTCTCTTCTAAATTCTACTTAAGAAGCAAAAAAACTGCTTCATGCATTTATGCAAGTTTGCTGTTGTTTTTGTTCTTTGAGTTGAGATTCAGCGAGAGCTGATTTTTATCTTATATCGTGAGCCTGAGCCTGCAGCACAAAAGCAGTGTTAAGTCGCTGGGAGATATTTGTAGCAATAGCCAACAATACATTGTATGGGTCACAATTATACATTTCTCTTTCATGACAAAAATCATTAGGATATTAAGTAAAGATCATGTTCCATGAAGATATTTAGTACATTCCGTACCTAAAACGTAATGTTTGATTAGTGATATGCATTGCTAAGAACAACTTTAAAGATGATTTTCTCAATATTTAGATTTTTTTGCACCCTCAGATTCCAGATTTTCAAATATTGTCCGATCCTAACAAACCATACATCAATGGAAACAATTTATCAGGCTTGTGACAGGTTTTGTGTTCCAGGGTAACGATATAATCATTGCAGTTAATAGTGTTCACCGTGGGTGTGATTACATGACATTAACTAACTGCTTGAGTTTTACTGTACATTTTGAGATTGAGCTACTACTAGAAACTGTAACTTCCTGTAAAGCTGCTTTGCAATGATTTGCATGTTGGAAAGCGCTATACAAATAACCTAGACCTGAAGTGAAGGTGTGGTGTTACTCACAGCTCCCAGGCCTATGTCTCCAGAGCCCACGTGTGTCATATGAATGAAGTTTGTGGGTTCTCCGATCATCGAGCGATCGATCCTCCGCCTCCGCTTCTGCAACACACACGGAGAACAGAGAGAGTGCCACACACTCAACACAACACACACAGCTCTGAGTCTCGTCAGTGTTTGGGACTCACGGGTTGCGGCTGCTCAGCGACGCAGCAGCTGAAACACACCCAGAACTCCGTCATGCTCCTGCACTTCCTCCGTCTCGCTGCTCACTTCCTGTGCTGCTCTCGCTCTCGCCCTGCGTCCGAACACACACACGTCACGATGGATCCCCCTGAAACACACACACACACACACACACACACACACACACACACACACACACTTCATTATTTGGATGCACAGATAATACTAATAACACATCAGCATATTACACTGATTTCTGAAGATCATGTGACGCTGAAGACTGGAGGAATGATCACAGAAATATACTATATATATATATACCCACTGAAGAGGAGTGTTTGTACTGCTCAAATACACTTTAGCACTCTTTAAACATTTAATAGAAACCTGTACATTATAAAGAACATGAAATTAAAACTGAAACTTGGGAATGTGGACACGCAGAATCAGAAATGAAAGCGTTTCTGGGCAGAAGTGCCCTCGTGATGAACTCATCTACGTTAGTTAGGTTATAAGTTATATAAGGTTATATAGTTATAAGGTAAAATCTCTAATCTATTTGATTATAAACGACACAAACACTGGACTAATCCTGACCACACCTGAGCTCCACAGGAGCAGTCTGGTTAGACGAGGAATGGCCGTTCACAGCTGTTTCACTCACTGAAGGCTGTTAAGCACTACACGAAGCGTTTATAATCCTCTAATATTAATAAACATAAACAGAGACGCGCAGCAGGAAACCTCAGCCACAAACTAGCATGCTAGCAATCTAACAAGCTCTCGTACAGCGCAGCTAGAGAACCCAAATCAAAGCTGGAGTCGATAAAACACGCTTTAATAACACAGGTCGCGCTTACGATGACTATTTTTTGTGATAAATGTGTAAATAAAGGTGCGAAGCCTTACCTCGAGCACTTCCTGAAAGCGTCTGTCAGAAAGCCGATAGTGGCTCCGCCCTCTTCCGCCGCTGTCCGCCGCGGTGCATCTCGGGACTTGTAGTTCTGTGTATTGATAGCGCTCACTTGCGTGCGCCGCATTAACCTCAAATCTTGTTTAACGACATTTTCACTTTAATGAACTAAAAACAAGAAAAACCGTCCGAATTTACATGAACTCTAGAGAATTTTACCTGATGTAAAAGCGCGCCGTATCCACCAGGGGGCGATATATATATATATATGTATGTATGTATGTGTGTGTGTGTGTGAGAGAGAGAGTGTGTGTGTGTGGTGTGAAGTTATGTGTGGTGTGGTGTGTGTTTGCGAGTGTTTTTTTTTTTTTTGTGTTTGTGTGTGTGTGTGTGTGAGAGAGTGTGTGTGTGTGTGTGTGTGTGTGTGTGTGTGTGTGGGTGTGTTCTGTGTGTGGGTTTGGTTTGGAAACTGTGTGTGTGAGAGTGTTTTGTGTGTCTGTGTTGTGTGTGAGAGTGTGTGTGTTTGTCTGGTGTGTCTGTGGTTTGTGAGAGTGTGTGTGTTTGTTTTTTTTGTGTGTGCGAGTGTGTGTGTGTGTGTGTGTTTTTTTTTTTTGTGTGTGTGTGTGTGTGTGTGTCTGGGTGTGTGTGTGTGTGTGTGGTGGTGTTTGTGTGTGTGTGTGTGTGTTTTTGTGTGTGTCTGTGTGTGTGTGTGTGGTGTGTGTGTTTGTTAGTGTGTGTGTGTGTGTGTGTGTTGTTTGTGTGTTGTGAGTGTGTGTGGTGTGTGTGTGTGTTTTTGTGTGTGTGTGTGTTTTGTGTGTGTTTGTGTGTGTGTGGGGGTGTGTGTGTGAGAGTGTGTGTGTGTGTTTTTGTGTGACTGTGTGTGTGGTGGTTGAGTGTGTGTGTAAGTGTGGTGTGTGTGTGTGGAGACTTGTGTGTGTGTAAGTGTGTCTGTGTTTGTGTGTGTGTGTGTGGGACTGTGTGTGTGTGTGCGATGGTAAGTCGTAGGCCTATGGGTTAGCGAGGTCCGGACGGTTCATAACCCAAATGTTTTTTGGGTTCGAGTGCTCGTTGACCGGCAGGATTGGAAGGTGGGGGGAGTGAATGTACAGCGCTCTATTCCACCTTCAATACCACGACTGAGGGTGCGCTTGAGCAAGGCACCGAACCCCCCACTGCTTCCAGGGTGCCGCAGCAAAAATGGCTGCCCACTACTCCGGGTGTTGTTCACGGGTTTGTGTGTGTGTTGCACACTGCTGGTGTTTGTGTGCACTTTGGCTGGGTAAATGCAGAGCACTAATTCCAAGTATGGGTCACAAGTGACTTGGCCACATGTCACTTCACTTTTCAAACTCCCAACTTTAAAGTGTGTGTTTGTGTGTGTGTGTGGTTTGTGTGTGTGACTGTGTGTGTGTGTGTGACTGACTGTGTGTGTGTGACTGTGTGTGTGTGTGTGTGTGTGTGTTTGTTGTTGTGTGTGTGTGTGTGTGTGTCTGTGACACTGTGACTGTGTGTGTGTGTGACTTGTGACACTGTGACTGTGTGTGTGTGTGTGTGTATGTGGATTGTGTGTGTGTGTGTGTGTGTGTGAGTGTGGTGAGTGTGTGTGTGTGTGTGTAGTGAGTGTGTGTGTGTGTGTGGTGTGTGAGTGATTTGTGTGAGATTGTGGTGTGAGTGTGTGTGTGTGTTGTGAGATTGTGTGTGTGTGTGTGTGACTGTGTGACTGTGTGACTGTGTGTGTGACTGTGAGTGTGTGTGTTTATTTGTGTTTGGTGTGTGTGACTGGTGTTGAGGGCTGGGTGTGTGTGTGTGTGTGTGTATGTGTGTGTATTTGTGTGTGTGTGGTGTGTGTGGGGGTTGGTGAGAGTGTGTGTGAGAGTGTGTTGGTGTGTGGTGTGTGTGTTTGTGATAGTGTGGTGTGTGTGGGGTGTGTGAGATGTGTGTGGTGTGGTGTGTGTGTGTGTGTGAGTGTGTTTGTATGTGTGTGTGTATGTTTGTGTGTGAGTGTGTGAGTGTGTGTATATGTGTGTATGAGTATTATGTATGTGTGTGTGTGTGTGTGCACGCACGTGTGTGTGTGTGTGTGTGTGTGTGTGTGGTGTGAGAGTGTGTTTGTGTGTGTGTTTGAGAGTGAGTGTGAGAGTGTGTGTGAGAGAGAGTGTGTGTGGTGTGTGTACGGTGTGTGTGTAAGTTGGTTTGTGTGTGTGTTAATGTGTGTGTGGTGTGTGTGTAGTGTGTGGGAGTGTGTGTGTGTGTATGTGTGTGTGTGTGTGTGTGTGTGTGGTACTTGTTTTTATATCCCGGTGTGGACTTGGACCTGATTGCACACCAAACCCGTGGGGACCCCATGAGCGGTGGGGACCTGATTCTTGGTCCCCACGGGCACACCCATTGCAAATGATAGAAATTGCCATTTTAACATGTCTGGCAGTGTTTCCCTGAAAATGCCCCTTGGTCCTTATGGGGTAGGTTTCACCAGACAAAAAGTGTGTCTGTGTATAAACTGTGTTTCAGAGTGCGCCCTCTATGGTCAATACTGGAACAACTGTGGTGTGTTTTTTTTTTTTTTTTTTTTTTATTTGTTTTTTTTTTTTTACAATATTGCTTCATACAGATTAAAGAAAACTGTAAAACAAACCGCATTGCATCCAAATGGTTCAATGTTTATGAAATGTTGTTTATCTATTTATTTTTATTTAATTATTCTGTTGGCATATTATTATTCTTTTACATGTTTCTTGATATTCCTTAATCATTTATTTATTTTTCTACTATTACTCTGATATGTTCAAATATTCCAAATGTAATATCTTGGTGTCTCTAACTGTGATCTCTGACATAATCATTGGTACCAATGTACTTTTGCGTCAAATGTCCTTTGTTTTCCTTTATTAACCACAATTAAATATGGAAAAATGCGGTTTCTTCTTTGTTTTATGTTTATAACCACTGATTAATAAATTTGCAGCTACATCTAATTTCCCTTAATACAGTATTATTATTTTTATTAAAAATAGTAATAATGAATAATACAACTTGTTTGTTTGTAATATGGAAATGTGCTAAATTTTATTTCTATGTTTTGCGCAATATACACATACGACTAAAAATGCCCAACCATTGTCTTTTTCGTTCTGCTTCTGGAATCATAGACATACTGTGCTCAAAACGACGACAGAACCATATATAGATAAGAAATATATATATATATATATATATAAAATGCCTTAACAGATGACATTGATTAATTTACATTCTAATTTGTTTAATTATTTTTTCCCCATCCCTTTGCTTTTAACTGTTTTATGAATAAAGACGACTTCTAAATTACTGTGACTTTTTTTGTCTGGCTGTTAGGTGTTTTAGTCTATAGTGTTTTATATCAAGAAATTGTAAAGGTTTAGGAGTCGCTAGGCTACGCTAGATGTTCAAATTAATAATAGCCTGCCCCAACACACAGTCATGTGAAAAAGTTAGGACATCCTATTGAATTCCATGTTTTTCTGTATCTTACTGTCTGAAGTACATAAGCTATAATAGCTTACTGTACAACTGCAGCTGCACGGAGGCTGATGTCGTGTGTAGGCATCTCCACAACATTATGAAAAATACCATTGTATTTGAAGGATACAACTTGAAGAAAACGGTAAGATTTGCACATTTCCTTTTTAAAACACTTTGTCAGTGATGCACAGAGTTAGATAATTGTATTAATGCTACAAAAAACGGACAGGGGCCAGTTGTGCTTTTAGGGGGCACAATATTCAAATTCATCATAACCTACTTTAAGTAGGCCTAGCCATAATATTCATTCAGTCATTTTTCACCATGTCATGTATCACTGCAATCTCTAGAAGTAATCTATAACAATTTCAACTAAAATGAATGTTTCGTCATGTTTCATTTATTTGACAAATAACTTTGTATTGTAGTGTCAGAGGCATCATTTTTGAGGTGGCACGAATAAAGGTGGGGGGGGGCTCTTATGCTTGTCATGTGACACACAGCAGCCACAATACCACTGTATTAACTGATATAGGCTTATGTCCCTACTGAAAAAAAAACAATAAAATCATCACAGAAATTTTTAATGGTTTCCACAACAAATAACATTACAAACATTACAAACCATCAACTTTTAACCATTAAAATGGTTTCTGTAGTGTGTTTTGGGACATATTCCATTAGGATTTATTGGTTTTAACAAGCCACCAATAGAAGGCAACCAATTACCAGTAGAGACCAACAGGGTCCATTACAGTTTCCATTAAAACCAGTACAAGTCCCATTATAACCATTACAATTTTTGTGATGGTGTCTATTGTTTTTTTTCAGCAGGGTTATTCAATTTTTTTTAATTTTATTCAAAATATTCCCAAAATATATCATGAAACATCTCGATTCTCAAAAATGTGTAAGTAAATGCACTTTGCACCTTTATAGATAATGTTAGTTTTTTTCTCTAGTAAAGTACCCTAATCGTGTAATCTATTAATTTGCATAAAATCGCGTCTTTTTACTTAATACCAGGAAATATATGGTCATACGATAAAAATATTTGTAATCGACTGACTCTTGGTACTATTAATGTTGAATTTACACTAAAAAAAAAGAGTAAGTTACTATATCAAAAAACTCCCAATGATTGCTTCTCTTGAAGCGGTTTAATACTTGTGAACCCTTTTTGCTAGATCGCGTTTTACTTACATTTGTACATCTTCACTGTGTTGTTTGTGATAAAAGAATTAGCCAGAGAATTCAGTCAGCCAGCGCGTGCGGTGAAGAAACAGTGTTTCAGCGGTGACTCATCTGAACGCTTCTGATTGGCCTTTGCATTCATAAGCTCAACAGAATCGTTTGTGATTGGTTATAATGCGCAGTGCTTTAAAAACTTGTGTGTCTCTGGCTCTGTGCCAGCCATCGAACGCAGATTTAAATTTAGCATATGGTGATGTTTTTCTTTTTTATATATATAGTTTACAGGACAAACTGCGCATTTCACCCAAAATTATTTGGTGTGATATGATTCCAAATTTAGGGGGTCCAAGCTTGTTAACAGGGGGGCACTGCCCCCCCCCCCCAGAACTGCCCCTGCCTTTGACGGTGTTAAACATGGTGTCACGTGGATGGGAATATGCATGGAAATGCTATGCAGATGAGGTTATGCATAGTAAAAAATTTCGTTTTGTAAAGCCTCACATTCGTAGGTGATTTTGGTGAGACGGGGTTAAGATGCGCGACGTATGCCACAAGTCTTCACCCCTGGAGCCTGGGAACATTTATAAAGAGGGATTTTTCGCCGTTTTGTGGCGTAGCCCTGGTTTTTTGTATAGTCTGATCAAAGTGTGCGTACGTACAGATTTTAGTGTGAATCTAGCGGAGAGTTTATCATTGAGACTCCCTTACTCCCTCTGCAGGGCTTACCCAGTTTTGGAGAAATAAAAACTGTTCCAGATGAAGTCACCATCACATGCATATAATCACACTTGTCCCTACTACTTTTATTTGACAAAAACATAAAGACTCAAAGATGAGCAAGACATGTGTGACAATATGGGTTGGACAATCAAACACCCTATGGTTCAGTTGCTTGTGGATCCACTTTTAGCAGAATAACTTGAAGTAATCATCTTCTGTATGACTTTATCAGTCTCTCACATCATTATGGAGGAATTTTGGCCCATTCTTCTTTACAATGTTGCAACGTCCAGTTTATTGAGGTTTGTGGGCATTAGTTTGATGCACAGCTCTCACCACAGCATTTCAATCAGGATGAGCTCTGGACTAGGAATGGCTATACACGCAGACTCTTCATTCTTTTAACATTTCAAGACGACCCCGACCCGTAGATCTGTGACGATTGGTAGATCTTTGATGTTGAATGTGCTTCAGGATCTTGTCCTGTTGTCATGACCCATCTTGCCAAGCTGTTAGGTGTTTGATGGATGGTCTCGAAGTGTTTACTCTAGAATACTTGTTGATCCTCAGAAAAAAAAAAACTGCCAGAACTTCAGCTTTTTTTATGTTGATCACACTTTCTGATGATCAGTTAGTGCAAAAGATGTTGATTGCAGAAGCTGGACTGCTACTCCACACTCGTTTAATTCCTATGTTACAGTGTCCTACACTTTTCCACAGTTCCTTTTCAATCTTGGCTTCATACTTTTGTTGATATAAATAGATGACACATTGGGAATACATTAGTTGTTATTGGCATGAGGTCTTGGTATGTTTTATTTTCAAGACCAAATTTTTTAAGACCTGCCAAGCACCAGAATGGTTTTTTTATTACGACCTGATACCGAAAACCAAGGAAATTTAAATACACTTAACAAAATTATAAACGCAACACTTTTAATTTTGCCCCCATTTTTCATGAGCTGAAATCAAAGATCTAAGACTTTTTCTATGTCAAGCACAAAAGGCTTTTTTCTCTCAAATATTGTTCACAAATCTTTCTAAATTTGTGTTAGTGAGCACTTCTCCTTTTCTGAGATAATCCAGCCACCTCACAGGTGTGGCATATCAAGATGCTGATTAGACGCATGATTATTGCACAGGTGTGCCTTAGGCTGGCCCACAATAAACCCCCTCTAAAATGTGCAATTTTAACCTGTATTGGGGGATTTCCGGTGGGGTTGGGGGGGGGGGTCCGAAAAACCAAGTCAGTATCCGGTGACACCCATGTTTGCCCTACGCAGTGCACCGACATCTCCTTCGCATAGAGTTGATCGATGTTTGTTGATTGGGGCCATGTGGATTGTTGGTCCACTATCCTTCCTTCAATGGCTTGGTGTGAAGTTGCTGGATATTGTCATGTAACTTGAACACCGCTGTCGATACCGCCGATTCAGAGCATTCCAAAACATGCTCAATTTGTGTGACATTCCCGGGTGATTATAGCTGGCCCTAGCCGAACTGGAGTTTTTTCAGCTTCCAGGACTTGTGTCAGATCCTTGCAACATGGGGCCAGTGCATTATCATGCTGCAACCTGAGTTGATGGTCGTGGATAATGGCACAACATGGCCCTCGGATCTCTGTCACGGTATCTCTGTTCATTCAATGCCATCAATAAATCCCTGTTTCGTTGTCCATAACATACGCATGAAGAAATAGGCCTTTTGTGTACATAGAATAAGTCTTAGATCTTTGAGTTCAGCTCGTGATAAATGGGGGCAAAAACAAAAGTGTTGGCGTTTATAATTTTGTTCAGTGTAGGTGTTCTAACTTTTTCACATGACTGTATGTCATGATGACAACATTATACGCCAATATATACATTTCATGAAGACAAAATTCCCATGCCCTTTGCCTCAAATGTTTTGATGGTTTTCTCAAATCTCTTTGAAAACAATGTGTTATGGCTGGGACATTCTAAAACGCTTTACATGGCTTAATGTAGCCTACTAAAACAATGCTTACCGCATCGGCATGTCTGTACATAGTGTCTTTAGTAAGCAAAGGTGTACTGAATTTGATCTTTTTATATCACTGTTTTAATGCATTAAGCCACATTAAGCATGTTTAAGGATGATGTGTTCATATTAGGCCTGATCTGCTTGTCTACATGGAAGGCTGCTTTATTAATGTTTATACAGATTGGTCTTTTAATATCACGGTCTTGATGCATTGAAGGTTTCCTTTAAAATGGTATTTTAGGAAAACACTTAAAGGATTAGTTCACTTTCAAATGAAAATTACCCAAGCTTTACTCACCATCAAGCCATCCTAGATGTATCTGACTTTCTTCTTTCTGATGAAAGAAATATTAATAAATATCCTGACACAGCCAAGCTTTACAATGGTAGTGAATGGGACCAACGAGTATGAGCTGAAGAAAGTGCATCCATCCACATCATAAACATACTTCACACGGCTCCGGGGAGTTAATAAAGGCGATCTGGCAGAAGCTAGATAATTTACTTTATAACTAGTTAAATAGGCCTTTATTAACTCCTTAACATTATAAAGCTTGGCTGTGTCAGGATATTTATTAATATTTCTTTCATCAGAAAGAAGAAAGTCAGATACACCTAGGATGACTTGAGGGTGAGTAAGCTTGGGTAATTTTCATTTGAAAGTGAACTAATCCTTTAACTTGTAGGCCAATTAATTGCCTTCATATTATGGGCTCATCTGCTTATGTAGCTACATATGTGTTATTACAGTAATAAGGTGTGTATTGAATTTGGGCCTCCAATATCCCCGTCTTAGTACATTAAGCCACATTAAGCGTTTTTCATGTTAAGTGCTTTTAAGAACGTCCCACGTCGCTGCGGGCATGTTGCTGCTGTCAGTATAGTGACAGCATTTTGCTGAGTGAGACTGTTTAACGGGAACAAGAGGGGAGCAATCTCACTCGTCATCATGTTGGTACAGTTGTTCTGCAATGCCCGTTTCAGTTTTAAAATCAAGTCATGTATTGTCATGGTGTCAGAGTAATGGCTCCCAAAAGTGTGGGAGCTTAACAAACGAAAACTTTTAAATCGACTGTTTTTTTTTTTTACATTAATCGATTCATTTTGAATTTTGGTTTATAAAGATGCAAAACATAATTAAATCTAAAAAAAATAAGTCAATTTCATTTTGTGGGCATGAAATCTGTGTATACGGTTTTAATTAAAATTTTGGTATTCAACAAATCCTTTAAAAATACAACAACCATTCCTATTCTGTTTTTGTTTCCATGGTCTCATGGCCTCTGTTTTGCATCAGACATACATAACATAATCAACTTGCTAATGTAAGGGTCTGAAGAAAACACCACCGGCAATAGCCTGTCAGAAGGCCCGATGAGCCCGATGGAAAGTTCAAGAACTGTGTGTTCACCTGACATAGCAGGTCCCCATCGCAACCACCCCCTCCCCCTTTCTGTCTGATGCAATCACGCGGCTGCGGCCGCCATTTTGGTTAATAATAAGTTTGGGTCGGACTAATTGGAGTACAGAACTCACTTACAGCCATTTTGAGATGACAACGACACGAGCAACACCTTCTCCAAGAGATTCCTTTGAATGGATGCATCATGGAGGACATAAGGTAAGACTGTTGTTATAGAAATATAAATACCATGGTACATTTTGAATTATATTTATAGTCGTACTATGATGAGGTAGATCAATTAAACAGATTAAGCGTACTGCTTCTAATTAAGGT
Organism: Sinocyclocheilus anophthalmus; assembly: GCA_018155175.1. Taxonomy (NCBI): domain Eukaryota; kingdom Metazoa; phylum Chordata; class Actinopteri; order Cypriniformes; family Cyprinidae; genus Sinocyclocheilus; species Sinocyclocheilus anophthalmus. The sequence continues at coordinate 1,540 of JADLZN010010061.1, read as the reverse complement.
AGCTTCAGGTAAAAAGCAAGGCTAGTTTTAGGGAACGGTTAGGCCTAATTAACTAGCAAGCCTGTTGGTTTGTGTCCTAATTAAGTTCGGTACGAATTTGCTTGATTGTGCTATAATGTAACGTTAATTATAGTTTAGACCGGAATCTACATCGTTTTCACATAAATACTTAATGGATATAGCCTAGTTTAACGTTACTGTAATAGGTTACTGTAATAGGTTACTGTACGTTACTGTAATAGGCCTATTTGAAGGCATTAACCTAAAGGCACGTGTGTTCTGAACGTTAACGATTCCTCAAAGCGCATGGAAAATAATAACAATGAATGAGTTTTACGCATGTCTCCTTCATAATTGAAAGTTTAAATTTAGAGGTAATAATGGCAATCACAAGTTCACGCCTGCTACAGAATCAGCGCGTTATAAGGGGTCATTAACTGTGAATTTGATCAGTCGTCGTATTCGCGATCCAAAAGACAATAAATCACATTTTACTTAATTTGATGTCAAATAGCCGCTTCTAGGTGTATGTCGCACATGTGGTCTAATGGTGAGTTAACGAGGTGTACAGTTAATTGAGTTTATTATACCTTTCGAACAGACCAAATAAACACAACAAAAGGATCAGCAGGTTTGAACGTCGCATCACAAGACTGAGAAAGCATCATAATGCATGCGCCAGCAGACAATCAGCTAGACAGAAGGTGATTTTTATTTCATGCATGGAAATTTAAGTAGCCTAAAACATTGCGCACATTAGTCTGTAAAATATTGCAGTTAAATTGTTCGTGTTGTATTAAAAGTTTTGTTTTTATGATTATATGAACATATGTACAAAAACATTGCCTACATTTGCCAAGACAGAAAATTAAATATTCATATAAAATCAAATATTGAATGCACTATACACTTCTTAAAGCATGTGAAGCTGCAAAGTAAAGTGAAACTAAAGGATTTGAATGACTACAGTTATGCATTAAATTAACTTATTTCAGGCAAAGGAAACATCAAGTGTTGGCCCCATTATGCCCCACCAGGCCCCAGATGATCAGGTCCCATCTCCCCTCAAGCAGGACATCCTTGACTTACAGATGGTGTGTAGAGAACGATCCTTGGTAAATGTGTTTTAAAAATTCAAAGGTATTTCAATAATTTATGACAACAGACTATTTCTGTCAACCTGAACAGGAGGATTCAAAGGCAAATATGGACATTTCCATGCCTTCAGATGTTACCAAGCACCTAGCCAAACAGTCACTTTCTACAAAGAAATCAGTGGTAAGTATATTAGCAACCCACCAACTGTTTTATTACCACGTTCTTCAAAATATCATCTTTTTTATGTTCACATAAGAAAGCAACTCCTGACAGGTTTGGAACACATGATGGTGAGTCCATGATGACAGCAATTTGTCATTTTGGGGTGAACTATCCCTTTAATTCATGCTTAACAGAAAACATTAGCTTTGTTACGTTAGTGTTGTTAATTTCTACACTGCTCTTATCCAGTATTTGAAATTAATTCCGTTTTGTGAAGACA
>JADLZN010010060.1:0-24046 GCA_018155175.1 Sinocyclocheilus anophthalmus | reverse complement strand
TTTTTGAAAGGCACTATATAAATAAAACATTATTATTATTATTATTATAAATATTGTCACTGCAGCACAAATTGTGGCATACTTCAGAGTAAAGGGTTGAAATGTTTGTCAAACACTAAATATACTGAAAGAACCCTTTAAAAAAAAAAAAAAAAAAAAAACCACCCCCTCAAAATTTAACTCTCTTCGGCGTATCAAATATACCAATCATTTCAGAAAAGGCATCTCTGCCTCTGTAGGTCAAATAAAAATAGGCCTAGATAACATAGATCACTCACATTAGACCTTCCTCAGACCAGCGAGTGGCTCATGAACCGCTATTGTTTGAAGTAAATGAAACATGGCTTGATTGTTTGTAGAGACCATGCATACCGCAGGTAACCTACACAAACGTTGCATCTCTCTTCTCTTTCAATCGAATCGAATCGAATATTAATTCAAATAAATGCCTAATAATTCTATCAAATAAAATTGTGATCTTATTCGCACCAACAAACTATTTCATCTCTTGTCTGATTTTGAGGCGGGCATAAATCTAGCGCTAATCGAGTCGATTACTGCGAAAGAACCCATCATTTTTTTATAACCCTTCCGGTCACTATTGCGCTTTAAAGAAAGAGCAATACTAGTTTTAATTTGTCTATAACTTGGCAAATGACCATGGAATAAGCAGGATAATCAACGGCTAGCCGTGCATTAAATGATTTTAAATGTACTTTGCCTCGAGTGTTCTTTGTCTCCACGTCGTGCATTTAAAATCCTTGTACACAACCACCCTATAATGATAAAAATCACCCACTCCTTTTTTTTAATCCCCATAAATAATAACCCCTTTCTCAAATCGATCCGATCGCAAGCCCTGTCTGGTGACACACACAGGACCCCTGCCCTTTCTCCTAACGATTGTTGACACTAGCGTTTTACTTAGACCAAGAACCCCCCGTGTTTACTGCATCAAGGCCTGCCATTGTTTTGAACGGCTGGACAAGCAGATGTCAAGTCCAGACCACTCAAAGACCTGTAATCATATCAATCATATCACTTGTGGAAAATGGCGCATCACTTTAAAACCCGACCATGTCTTTAGAGAAAGTTGAAACAGTGGTTCTCAGGTAGTATTTTTTTTTTTGTTTACCTCAAGTTCATTATTTTTTTCATACCATTCAGAGTTGTTGTTTTTATTTTTTTTTCTTTCTCCCCTCTCCAAGCAAAATTGGCCGATTACGATATCGGTTGCTGATTTTATTTTTGTTCATTTAAGCAAATTTTGTTTAACATTTTTTTGTAAATTTTCTCTATAACAGGTCAAACCAAAAAAAGGAAAGAAAAAGAGAATTTTTGTAGGATTAAAAATCTGATTTGATAAGGTTTCAGGTAAAAGTGTGTTATTTGAATTTGCTTACCTAAAGCTTCATCCATCAAGCCAGGAAGCAAACCTTAGAATACAGGCACTGGAACACAGAAACAGATGAGACAGCAATTAGCATCAATTGTTAGTTTGTTTGTGAATGCTTTCTTAATTTTCCCATGAACTATGCTGTTTGAAAATGGTCTTAGGTCTCGACATTAGTGAGGTCACTTCAACCCGCAGACTTTAAAAACAACCTGCAGCAACAATGAAAAAAAAAATAGCCCAATTCTTAAAAACACTGGAAGACGTCACGCAGGGTCAGGGTAATTGATTATCGTGAGTCTGTCTCCGAGACCTACCGGAGCTTCGGAGTAAAAAAACGCAGAGAACATTCAAAGTAAGCGATTATGCATTTATTTATAGCAGGGGTCACAAAACTTGGTCCTGGAAGGCTGGTGTCTTAAGAGTTTAGCTCCAACCCTAATTAAAAACACCACCCTGAATAATGCATAAATCCAAACGGTCTCTCCCGACTATGTATCGGCTAGACACAGTTTTCAGGCACTCTGTCTGAGTTTCTGAGGCAAGTAGGAGCTAAACTCTGTAGAACACCGGTCCTCTAGGTTTATAGTGTTAGCTGCCATGGAAGCCAGCAAAATTATGCACAGGCAATATGAAAAAAATAAAGACAAAAGTCATAGCAAGTTTTGAAACCTTGCCACCCAAACCTTGTGTTTGTTCTCTATCACAACCATTTATTGACCCTTTTGCTGTATATAATGTATTGTTTTAGGGTGCAAACAACACGTTTCAAGCTTACCACGGTTAGGTTTGTATCACGTTTTTTAGAGTCACAACGGTTCGGTATGTGTTTTCGGTATTGTGCTACTTAGGTTTATGGCAAAATAACTATACTGTCACATAAAAATCAGACACAAGAATACTCTAACGACAAGCAACGCACCAAACAATACAATAAGATTACAAGATAAAATAAAATAATGTGATTATTCAGTTTTTTTTAGTTAGGCTCTAAACATTAATCTTTACGGTACTTAGCATTTATCAAGTCATGAAATGTAAAACAGCATGCATATTTGACTTGTATACAATTAAAGATTTCCTCTTTATTTAACGTACAAAAGCTAATTCCAATCAGAGCAGTGAGTGATGTGCTGTTGTTGTTTGCTGGGTTTGATTACATATTAAGAAATGGCTTTCCCTTAACGGCAGAACTGCCCTGCTCATCACTTTTTTTGTGATTTGTCCATTAACATACTGCTCAGAGAGGGCTTACTACTATTTTGCGCGCTTTCCACTCGCTCGGTGGGAGGGGGGCTGCGAGGCACGGGTTTTTGCGTGCTTCGGATGAGCGCACGCACACATCTTCTCACGTTGGCGCGTTCACGGGCGATCCAATTGGTCCCAAGTCAGAGTCTCGCGCTCTAATATGTTAAGTGAAAACTCAATCCGATTAAAATAGTTTAACTTTAAACACAGATACAACGTGTGGCATGTTTCAGTGTGTCTCACCTGTGGGTGACGCCTTCAGCAGCCGGGTGAAATGTCACGAATATTGGCCTGCTTCATATTCGCACTCTGGCACTCTGGTCGCTTATTGGGGAACAAGAGTTGACATTTGTTTTGTGACGGACTTTTTTATCTTCTTTTTCCCCCATCGCTTATTTTTGTCGTAATGTATTGGGAAACCAGTGAGCCAGAATGCCCATCTCACTCCACAAGAAAGCATGATTTAGCTGAAGCCCCTGTTTTCCCGATTTTTTTACGGTGTTTATTTCTGCAAAGTCCCCATATTCACAAGATTGTGTGTTGTCAGATTCAAAGGTAAGCAAAACCGCATAATCCCCGCACAAGTAGTCCGGATACCTTCTCGTGCAGACGAGCGTCTTTAAACGAGTCGGTTTTATTGGTCCGTGAACCGTTCCATCCCTTATTGTTATCTAACGACCCACAACACAAATCAAAAGTGGTCCAAGCCAGAGTCCAATCCTGAATCCAGTTGAGAATTTGTGAAGAGAACTGAGGACCAGACTGATGGAAAGGAACCCTTTCAACATCAAGGACCTGGAAATCTTTGCAGAGGAGTGGTCCAAAACCCTAGTGGAAATGTGCAAAATAACTGCTATGCTGAAAAATAAAGGTGACACATTTTACGACATGTGTTTTTTTTTTTTTTTTTTTTTAGAAAGAGTATGAATAGCTGTGAACATGGAATGCTTTGTCAATGGGAAAAAAAATAGAATCTAACAAAATTACTCTGTTGTCACCTTTTTGTGTAAGTTCCAGCCAGATGACACCTATTTGTCAGATAAAACTTCACCACAATTAAAAATTTGGTGTGTGCATAAATAACTAACCTTTATATAACTGTGCATATTGTGTTATTTTAATTATAAATTATATAAAGAAATGCTTGTCCTTCTGAGATACAAGCAGGGGAATTGCTAAAAAAAAAAAAAAAAGTACATATAGGACAGTTGGTGAAATAAAACCACCCGTCAGTAAATTCAAGCATGGTCTGAGTGGCCGTATAAGAAAAATTTTTTTTTGTAGAATATATAACAGCAAGTTTGAGAAAAGACAAAACATAAAAGGTAAGAAGCAATATTTCAGAACAGTGCATATTACTGCAATTGCCAGTGAATCATAGCATAACTAACATCACTCAATGTCACATTATTTCTGATTCTTGTGAAATTGGCCAATTATATATTTTGACTCACATGTCAGTATGGTGGCCCACAATCCTCCATTGTTGTGATGGGTTTCGGCATCAGTGTCTTCACAAACAGGATGTTTCATAGCCAGTCTGAGAATCTGGAGTAACAACAAGCCTCCCTTTAACAGAGAACCCATTTATAGAAAGCATACATGTCACATTCTTTCAAGCTATACATCACAATTAAAAATCAGCCAAACCAAAAATCTATATTATAATTTCAATTATGACATTTTATGGTTATGTACCTAAATAATTAAAATTATGCCTATTATCTAATATGAAGAAAGGAAACAAGTTGTTTTGTAAACAAAAAAAACAAAAAAGATGAAGGCATTTCTTGTTATAATGTGTATCATTATAGATCCGGAATAAGAGTGGGGACTACACATTTGGACTGCATTGGAATGCTCTCGCGCGTGGCACTTAATAACCGTCCAACGTCAATAAGTCTGGTGGTGGATGAAAGTATGGCTGGAAATAGACTGAATCATTTTGACTCGCCTTTTACATAAATTTGGTGTATTTTCTCTGTAATTGGTAGATAAAAGTATTTCCGTTTAAGTTTATAGGATGAAAGTTAGGTTAACAGTATTTCTTGAGTTGTAGTGTCAGGTTTGAGCAGTTAGATTACCTAAATCCTATGGTTAAGGTTTGTAAGTTTAGTCGGGGATTTGGTTAGTGTACAGTTACGGCTGTGTAAAAAATGTATATCTATTCTCAAATACTATATATAATATATATATAGATTGATTGTTCATAAGTGTTGTCTAAAAAGTAGTAATTTTTTCGAAGTGGTAGCTAGATTTAAGGGTGTCGCGCCCAATGTAAGTTAATCAACAGTAGGTTAAGTTATTTCTACTATTTAGTCAGCTTTAAGCGTTTAATAGTCGCAGGTCCGCTTACATCGCTGTCTCACGAAAACTGGACCACACCCATTCCATTCTGGTAAGTAAATAGTAATATATTAAATGACATTCTAGCTAAAAGTGCGCGTTGCCGTGCGCCGAGGACCAAAATTAAATTATACCGCGCACAGCCGCGGAATTGAGCGGAATCATTGGCAATTATACTTTACGATGCGCATCTGCGAAGAACAGAAAATCAACATGTACTGCAATCACAATCGAGCAATGTCAACGTTTAAATTACTGAAAATCTTACTTTCTCTGGGGGACTTTCTTCTGTATGCCAGCATGTGTGCTAGCCAGTCTGTGGCATATTCAAAGCAGGATACAGACAACTCCTGTTCTCTGTTAACGAGGGGCAGCACTATGCATACGCACACCTATTGCGTGGCAGTTAATCCCCCAAAAACGGATTCCAGTCGGTTGAATAACGGGCAAAACAAACTCTGAAAAGGTCCTTATTTAAGGGGACCTTAAAAAACTATGACGCGGACGTTGAAGTAGCTTCTTGGGTCAAACACAATATACTCACCTAATTCAACTTTTCAACGGTTTGAAGGAAGATGTTGGCTTCATGAACTGTTCATAGGTCATAGTGGGGTGTAGCCCCAGTGTAAGATTCTTATATATATATTAGATCTTGTTTTATTTATCATGTTTGGGGATACGTGATAATGTCTTTCAGGATCTTGATGAAAAAAGTTTAAAGAACAGAATTATTCCAAATAGAATTAACTTTTCATTAACATTAGATTTTAACGCCTGTTAAATAGAAAACACATTATTTTAATGTAATAATATTCACACCCATATTACTGTTTTTCTTGTTTTTCGAACAAATAATGGCAGGGCTAGATGAGATAAGAACTTCTTCAAAGGCCCGAAATGTAATGTTTCCGAAATTTGATATACTAATATCTATATATATATATATACCTATATACTAAGATATTATATATCTATAGTAGTTGGTATGCTGTATGTAGGTATTATATATATCGATATAGTAGAATATATATATATTAGATATATATATGTATGTATGTATGTATGTATATTAACTAATGTTTATTTCTGTTTTCTCAGCCTTTATGCTTCTGGCAAATATGTCCTCAACAAAGGTAAGTTAAGTACCAAATTAAGTTATATGGTTGATACTGGTAGATTGAGAAAAACAGATCAAATCTGTAAGTGTACTAAAAAATTTAATTTATTGAATTATTGGCAGAGACACCAGTACAGTAGCTTGATGACATCCAAAGAGCGTAGGAGGCAGTACAACAAAATCTGGGCTAGAGTGTCAAGGGCACAAAAGAAGGCAGACAACAAAGAAACTATCAGTTCAATTGAGAAGGCCAGCATTGCTGAAAGTGACAGCCTTAATCACAACCAGCACATTGAGGAAGATCATCTTAACATACTTTCAGATCCAGCCCTGTTAAGTTCTGAAAGCGAACAAGATATTACAACCACACTCAGGGAAGAACTTTCCGAATGGGCATGTATGTTTCAAGTTAAAAATAATGCTGTTGTGTTATTGCATCTACGTATACATTAGACCCATTACCTCACAGAGCCATGGGCACTGCTTTTTTTTGCAAGTTTCAATCAGATTCCTATTGGTCTCTCATAGACTGCATCATGGACGCTCTTTGGACCCATCTACGTATCTTCCACCCATTTTATGATCACATTTTATCTATTTCCGTCTCTGGTGTAGTTACCCCCCCCCGATATTTAGAGTGTACAGTTTAATGTGGCAAATCAGCTCTCAAAACATCTGAGCAGGTATCCTGCAGCTGTGACAGACCATCTGCAGTCACTTGATCTCTCCCTGAACATTGATGGGCTGCCAATGTTCAAAAGCTCAAACGTATCCCTCTGGCCAGTTCTCTGTTCCATAAACTTGTCTCCAGAATGTATTTTCCCCCTGTGCATATCCACTGCTGCTTCCAAACCCAAAACACCAAACTTTGCCTCTGACACTGTTCAGCAATTGGCAGAACTAATCCAGGATGGTCTTACCTGGGGAGGGAGACGCTTAAACATCCAACTACGATGTGCTACCTGCGATGCTCCAGCTAAAGCTATGGTAAAGTGTGTAAAGCAGTTTTCTGGATACTATGGGTGCGATAAATGCGACCAGAGGGGATCTTGGAATGGTCGGATGACATATCCCGAAACAAATAACCTGACCATGAGAACAGATCAATCATTCAGGGAATGCTGGCAACCAGAACACCATCAAGAGGAGAAGATTTCACCTTTTCTGTCCTCCCAATTGACATGGTCAAATTGTTCCCCATAGACTATATGCATCAGAGCTGTCTTGGGGGTAATGCGAAGCAACAGTCTGTCTTGTGAGTCAAGAGGGTGAACAGATTCCGGATGTCTCCGAGAGATGTGCCCGTTTAAAGTGCAGGCTGGAAGAAACGAAAGAAGTTCACATTCCAGATGCTTGCCAGGAAAAAAAGGCCCCACGGGGCTTGTCAGGAAATAGGATCGACTGGGAAAGCAACACGGTTCAGACAGTTTGATGCTACACGGGGAAGATTGGTTATAAAGGGAAAGTCTCCAGACCATCTCTACTGAAAATTCTGGAGCTTCAGCACGCCGGCTTTCTGGCATTTGGGTGACTGCTCGACCTCACAATAAAACATACCCGGACCTTAATGCAAAGATGCTTAAAAAACGTATTTGGTAGAGCGAGACACGAGGAGCTGTATGGCGAAACTTTTGGTACATGTCCAATTACTTGCGCACCTGTGGAAGGAAGATGCCCAAAACTTGGCAGCCTTGACGAGAGTCCGTGGCTTTCAATTCGAGAGCTATCTTCCCAAATGAACAAAAATGGTGCCGATATATGCTGATCATTCAGCAGAAATGAAAAACGGACAAGAGAATAGAAAAGAATGTTCCAAGACCACTAGTTACTTGGACACAAGTTTCGGCAATGTTCGAGGCCAAACATCCAAGTCCAAGATAGAAACTCAAGGAAAAATGATGTCATTCAAGTGAAGCAGATAGTAGGACAATGCCTTTGTGTTAGGCCCTGAATACAATTTTGCAGGGTGGTGTCAGAACAAGCTGGAAGACACGTGTGTTCGCAGGGTGTAGCAAATATAGAAGCCATAGTTCTGCGGACACCAGGTGATTCACGTCTAGACCATACATGGCTAACATATACTTATCAAATGCATGTGAGTAGAAAGAAAGTCCCTTCAGAGGCAGGGCATTCATCGGAGTGGGAGAAACCTACCGGGACAGTCAGAGAAGGGGCGGAGCAAGAAAAATTTGTGGATGTCCAGTCTTTTATAACTTTCTAGGTTGTGACGAGCGTAAAAAGGCCGAAAGGGGAGCAATCAGACAAGGAAGGAACAGAATAAAAATCACCAAATCAATAACAGACAAGAGCAATAAGAGGACGTGTCGAATCGACCTGGGTGAAGACTGAAAAGTAACAGGAGATACATTAAGGGGTATTCCTTTGCTTCCCTAGAGGGCTGGTAATCAGGTATGTTCAGGGCTTCCACCCTGCGTCTCTCGCCTCGAAGCTTTGTCCCTGAATCTCTGCGTTCTACGTTCACATCTGCCGCACAGCAGAGACTTTTGGTTACGCCCCCCATTATTGATGTGTGTGCCTTGCCAGAGAAGTTTTTTGCCTCCTTACCAGACCTTTATTATGTCTTCTGGTGATTTGCTCAGTTCACAGTGCCATTCTTTTTTGAAGACCCCTAGCCTTTTTTTGTTTTGATTTTCAGTACAACAAATACCACCCATGGTAAACATATCTCCCCCTTTTTTCCCCCCCATGGCGCCGTTTTTTTTTTGTTCTTTTTTCCTGCTTTTTTTTTTATTTTTTTCTCGAGAACGTAGCCAATGACTTGTTGCTTTGTACCAGACTACTAGGTAATTGTGTAAGTTTCATTTGTGTATTGCAAGCTGAACTTACAGATTTATCTAAACTTCACTTACAGGTTTATCTTCGCTATGTAATACTCAATTTCATTGAGCAAAATGAGGTTGAGGTGGCACCATCTTCGTGGCTCGAAAGGGTCGATGGGGTAGGATTTAGTCCATATATGTTTTTATAAAACATAAATGATATACATTAATCAAGGTCAACTATACACGTAGAAAACATTAAGCAAGCATCCTTGTCTCTGTCTGAAAGGTACTGTTCTGCTATTGGGCAAATTCAAATGTTGGGACCAAAGTCATAAAATGTGTCATTCCAGACAAACATCTCTGGACAAAATATGCCGTCAAGAGTATTTTCTGACACAGGTAAAGTATAATACCAAGATTATTTTTTAATCTCATCAACTACTAGCAACCATTCCTAAAATATAAATTATTTATATAAGATTTATTAAACTAAATTTGTACTATTTTTGAGAACAGACAGTTACAACCTAGCAAGGTATCGGGTCCAAAAAGCAGTTGAAACTTCCCATGTTGAGGACTCGGATGGAAATAGTTCACGAAAAATTATCAAAAAATAAATTTACCACCAAGAAGATTTAGAGGTATAAAATCTGTGCCGACACTGTGAATAAGTTAAAGTTTTCACACTGAAAGACAGTTGCAGTTGTAACTTTTGTTTCTTGCAGAAGAAGAACTTCAGCCCACCAAAACCTAGAAAGACACCACAGACAAAACAATGTAAGTATACATGCAAAACAAATGAATTTGTAATGATCAAGGAAAGCCAAAATGCATATATACTGTATGTCTATGTTGTCTGTATCTATATCTTCTTTAAATGCTAATTTTGTTTTACAGTTCTTGAGGACAGTGAATCATCCCAAGGTGAAATCATTATTATGTCACTGTATTCTTTATTTAACGCAAGGTTAAACAGTGGAAATAAATTATTCAGAACAGTACCATCTAGCATATTTTTCTAACTGACATAAAATACTATTTATTGCCCTGCTGCGTTTGGCCCTGAAGATGAGATTTCCAGTTTGAGAGTAAAGAAAATAAACAAACGGCCAAGATCAACAGCAATTGCATCTAAGTGTAAGTAGTAAGTTAACAAAAAGTAATCAACTGTTGATGATAATCTAAAATGGAATCGTCTTTCTATGTTGTGCAAAAATGATTCATGAAGGCCATAACATTAAAGGGATAGTTCACCCAAAAAGATCATCATCCTCACCCTCGAGTTGTTCCAATCCTGTATAAATATATTTGTTCTGCTGAACACAAAGGGTTACAGACAATCTTCAAAATATCTTCCTTTGTGTTCAAAAGAAACTTATACAGGTTGGAACAAGTGGATGGTGAGTAAATTATGACAAAATTTTCATTTTTGGGTAAACTAACTCTTTAAGAACTGTCAAAAAGTCCTGCTCAATATTTTGTTTTGTTTCAGCTTGGGGAAAGCTGAGAAGGTAAAGTCACGGATTGATTCCTTTCATTGTTTGCTATTAGTCTGAAAAGGCCTCACTGATATATATATATATATATTTTATTTTATTTTTTAGATGAGGAGGCAACCAGTAAAAAAAAAAGGATCTAATGTGATTTTGCCTGCGGCACCTTGGTGTGAGTAAAATCTCAATGGAATTAAGGGAATATTCAAGGTTAAAGTCAGTCTACCATATTTGTGTTATAATGTTGATTACTACAAAATAAAAATATTTCATTAAAAACATGCAAAACTCTAATAGCTATTGTTACATAAAAAAATATTGTTTTTAAAGATATTTTGTCATGATTTAAACAACATGCAAACATTATTGTTTTTATGGCTGTACAGCCTAACACTGTACAGCTCAAGAGTGTGACAGTTGGACTAACAATAGGTCATGAATTTTTTTATTTAATGATTTTTTTTTTTTTTGTAATATGATTACAGTTCCATCTCTTTCAACACCACAACTGCAGCCACATAAGTCAGTTTCTGCCAACTGGCAGAGTCAAAGTACACTAAGATATATATATATACATATACTGTATATATATACATACAGTATATCATACAGATATTTACCTGATAAAACGTTTTTGTGACTTGTTTTAGGAAGTGTGATTGATCCACAATCTCTTCGAGATGGTAACTATTTAATTTCATCATATTAATTATGCCACATAAGTCAGTTTCTGCAAATGGCAGAGTCACAGGTACATAAATTATATATATATATATATTATATTATATACACAGTATTATTACAGTATAATCCATATATAATAATATATAATGTATATATTACAGTATATATATATATATATATATATATACATACAAGTATATCCTACAGCTATTTACCTGATAAACGTTTTTGTGACTTGGAGCTCATAGGCAGTGTGATTCGATCCCACAATCTCTTCGAGATGGTAACTATTTAATTTCATCATAATTAATCAATTATTCATTAAAAACAAATGCAAAACCCTGTTTCAATGAGGTGTTTTAATGTTACATAAAATATTATTGTTTTTAAATGGTATTATGTCATGATTTAAACAACATGCAAACATTATTGTTTTTATGGCTGTACAGCGTAACACTGTACAGCTCAAGAGTGTGACAGTTGGACTAACAATAGGTCATGAATTTTTTTTATTTAATGATTTTTTTTTCTTGTAATATGATTACAGTTCCATCTCTTTCAACACCACAACTGCAGCCACATAAGTCAGTTTCTGCCAACTGGCAGAGTCAAGCGGACATATAAGATATATATATATAATATATATATATTATACAGTATCTATATATATCATACAGATATTTACCTGATAAAACGTTTTTGTGACTTGTTTTAGGAAGTGTGATTGATCCACAATCTCTTCGAGATGGTAACTATTTAATTTCATCATATTAATTATGCCACATAAGTCAGTTTCTGCCAACTGGCAGAGTCAAGGTACACTAATATATATATATATACCATGATTATTACAGTATGAGATTATATATACATGACATATATACAGTAATAATATATAATATTATATATATATATATATATACAAAAGTATAAAAGTATATTTACCGATAAAACGTTTTTGTGACTTGTTTTAGGAAGTGTGATTGATCCACAATCTCTTCGAGATGGTAACTATTTAATTTCATCATAATTAATCAATTATTCATTAAAAACAAATGCAAAACCCTGTTTCAATGAGGTGTTTTAATGTTACATAAAATATTATTGTTTTTAAATGGTATTATGTCATGATTTAAACAACATGCAAACATTATTGTTTTTATGGCTGTACAGCGTAACACTGTACAGCTCAAGAGTGTGACAGTTGGACTAACAATAGGTCATGAATTTTTTTTATTTAATGATTTTTTTTTCTTGTAATATGATTACAGTTCCATCTCTTTCAACACCACAACTGCAGCCACATCAGTCAGTTTCTGCCAACTGGCAGAGTCAAGGGACACTATATATACTATATATAATATATATATATATACATATTAGATCCATACAGATATTTACGATATAAAACCGTTTTTGTGGACGTGTTTTAGGAAGTGTGATTAATCCACAATCTATTCGAGATGGTAACTATCTATTTCATCATAATTATTCAATTATTATGTTGTCTTATGGCAGTGTTATTTTTTTATTGCTGTAGTTTGTAATGTCATTTATGTTTCAAAATAAATTCTGCACAGAAATCTACAAGTTATTTGAGAATTTAGAAAGAAGAGTCATGTTGAAACTGGACCAAATCCAAAACAACATTACATCAGCGGTTGAAACAATGCAGCAATCAATGATTCAGCCAAGCCCCTCTGTCTCTGACCTCACAGAGGTGCTAGAGAAACCATGTAAGACTGTAGAGGAATTAGAGGAGTTGTGTGATAAGCTGAAAGATGCTGAATTTCGAAAGAAGATGGTATGTGCCATAACACAAGCAACATTAGTGATTTTTAACCTATAATAATTTAAAACATTTTGCTCTTGTGTTGTTGTTTGTAGATTCGTTATCTGTGTCTTCAGAGTGGATGCAGCTTGGGAGATGGAATTAGGAGGATGCTGAAAAACATTGGAGATAATTCCTTATGGGGATATTACAGTTACAAAGGGAGAAAGGGAAAACTTAAATTTCAGCAGCTCCTTATCAATGATGTCATCATACGTAAGTTTAAAAACTTGCCACTAATGACAAATAATTTGTTTGTTTCAAGATCTCAAATTATTTTGATTGTAAAAAGCTTTGAAGTAGGTTGTAAATGTTGTTCTGATTAAGTAAAAAGTTGTTGTAAGTTCTTCTCATATATATATATATATAATGTAGATATATTAATATTATGCAGATAAGAAAAAGATAATGTTTGATGTTTTTAGGAATAAGAACTTTGTCATTCTAATTTCTAGTTTTAATTTTAATAATGGTGATCTCTGTATTTAATCAAGGTGCCTGCAGCAAGTCATACCCACACCAAAAATCCCAGAGTGTGGAAGAGATGATTGCTGTCACCCTAAAACATGCCCCGGATCGTGAAAAAACAGTTAATCAGGTGAGTGTATTATGAAATTTAATTCTATAAGTTATAAACAGTCAGCCAAAAAAGCACATTTATTAATCTCAGACAGAATGTGATGGATGGACAGACAGACAGATAGAAGGACAGATACATACAACAATATGTGACCCTGGACCACAAAACAAATCTTAAAGTTATGTGCTGGGGTTTATTATTTTTGTTTGACTGCAATAGCCAATAATACATTGTTTGGGTCAAAATTATAGATTTTTATTTAATGCATAACTAAATGCACAACTTAAACAGGGTTTTGTCCTTTTGGTAAAAAAATTATTTTTTTTATGGTAAAGTTGACTTTTGCATGGAATTACCCATGATTTACTTTCTTGTGCTCAACACAAAATATGATATTTTGAAGAATGATGGTAATCAAAAAGTTGATGGTCCCTATTGACTTTTATAGTATTTTCCCCAAGGATTATGGATATCCAAAAAGGACGTGTGACCAAGTCGTTATGGGGAAAATAATCTAATGAGCCAAGTGAGCATCGAGAATGATGGTTTGCATGTACACATAGGGCTAGTACACAACGTTAACAGGATTCCCACTTTACGGTTTTGAGGTGTTCACGCTAATGTAACCCATGATTGTGCCATATGAAAGCGCAAATGCGCGTGTCATCGAAGAATGCCCAAAGTTACATACATTCAGTGTCTTACGCTGCACCACACAACTAGCATAAAGGAACATCAAAGATCATTAATAAAAAAACATACCGCCAATGTCATAAGACAACTTACTTACTTTGATGTTCACGGTTATAAAGGTATTTTTCGTAGGTTTAATGAGGCCTTCATAGGTATAAGCGCCCTGTGTGACAAACGTCGTTATGGAAAATTAAGTTAATGAGCTCACTGAGACTCGAGAATGCCATTTGCATTACCACATGCTAGGTACCACAAATTTTAACCGGATTTCCCAATTTAAGGTTGAGGGGATGTTCAAGCCCCAATAGCCAGCTAACAAATAAAGGGACCAAAGTCCCCTAAATGGACTTTTGCGACCGTCCTACGCCAACGTCAGAGTGTAGGGATCACCCGTGCGTTCCACCCCGGGGACGTTCACAGGACGGTCAGCGGTCATTCGGGACGTTTAGGGGACTTAATGTCATTTTATTTTACTTGATAATGACCTTTACAAATTAAATTAATAGGTTAGAAAATATTTGAGTGGATGCTTTTCAGTATTAACGCAGAATTTTGCTGTGGTTTCATTGCAAGAAAACATTTTAGACATATATTTTATGACATTAATGTGTTCCTTTCGTTGTTTTAGGTTAGAATCCAACGGGAAGAGGAGCTACCATCGGAATAACACACAGACACAGCTGCTTTGCTTGACCCACCCACGCCCTGAAAAAAAACCCCACATTTTTAATTTGCTAAAGAGTTATATGTAATTTAAAATCTGTATGTTGTTTTTGTAGCATTGATCTTTAGATGTAATTCTTCTTTATTTTTGCTTAATTATACATTCATTTTATTTTTCTTGCAAGCCCATTTATTCTCTTTACATATACTATATTCTGATGTTTTGTTATAGTTGTATATATCTTTTATTTCTTAACATCTAATAAAAAAGGGGAAAAAACGTTTAAATTGTTTAAATAAAATATATATGTTCCAACTATTTGCACGTGTCTATTTTTTTTGATTAGCCTAAAAGTAAAATAGAATGACATTCCAGGACTTAAAGCGAAAGTCCCCTAAACGTCCCGAATGGCCGCTGACCGTCCTGTGAACGAACGGGAACGTTCGGAGCGAAGGTCCTTCGCGAACGTCGCTCGACGTTTTTTTTTTTTTTTTTATAATGGGCGGGGCCATACACGTGACGTCCGGGGGGGAGCACCCCCCACCCCCCGGGGGGGACGTTAGCAGAGGCCATTTCAGTGGGGACGTCCTGGGCCTTTTTTTGTATAGCTGGGTTTGTAACTGCATTAACCACGGAATCTATTCTTAGGCTGTTTTACCGTCCGTACCGGCGGCTTCTTCTCACGGAGTGGCGAGCAGCAGCAGGGTTTTGCCCAGTTTTCACAAGAAACCCCATACATATCGCCACACTCAACAACTTAGGCCCAAATGTGTTTCGAGCACGCGGCAAACTTCCGGTCTCTTCGTGCGAAACCAATACGGGGGAAGTGGCCCCTATAAAATGCAAGTCATCGACTGGACCGCTAGAGGCGGCTCCAAAAGGGGAGTCAGTCCCATAGATCCCAATGTTAATTGGCCAATTTAGAGAAAGAAAAAAATGTTACAGCCTGGTAACAAAAAGTGGTTTTCGATCTGTCACCACCATTCGAAGTAGGTGGGCGTGGTTTTCCAGCACTAGCTCCCGCCGCGTGTTCCATTTTCGATTATCAGGGGTGACGCGCTACAAGATGGCACGGCGGCTACGACCAATTTGAGCTTCAATAAACATCTTTTCAGAACCCTACGGTGAGTCACGGACAAGACATCCAGTTTTTCATACAGTTATGGTTTTCGAGGGGGTCCCCGCCTTTAAATTCGCATTCCGGGGATAATCTCATGTATGGAGTCGCTTCAACCACGGACATGAAAAAAAACCCGCCAGCGCAACAGTGTTTTAAAGTAGCCCCTTCTGCGGGAAAACCGCCGCGGGGAACAGATAGTTTATCCCCTGGAATGCGAATTTTAGCCCCCCCCCAATAAAACCATAGCTAGTATCATTAAACCATGGTAACCACAAATTTACCATGGTTTTGCTACACTAACCATAATTTAACCATAGTAGAAGTTAGTGAACCGGAGCGTTTCTCTCTTTCATTCGTGGGACCATTTATAGTCCAGTCCGGTGTTGCACAAATAATACATAATAAAAGACCCCCTTTATTATAATCATGCAGTTTGTGCAGTTGCACCATTTTTTTTTTATTATTTTTGAATAAACGCTTACCTACAAATCGACATAACTTCTTGAATACATGTCCACAGAAGCAGCTGGCATCTTTCCCTATCTCACACATTTATTTATTTATTTGAATCTGTTTCTATCTATTATTATTATTATTATTTTAAAGTTGGCTACTTATTAAATAAGATTAAAATTTGATTTATTTTGCTATTTGTTATATTTATTTTGTATTCCCGTGTTTTACAGTTGGGATGGTCTGAGTTCTACCATATAAGGACATATTTTAAAGTGGGCAGTGTCTGAGCCCTGCCTTTGATAGCCTAGCTACTGGCTTCATTAGTTGCCTTTTTTCCCATTTCTTCACAGATCACCATGGACAAAGTTGCACTGACACTAACTTTCTTTGGCCTACTATTCACCTGTGTCAACTTGGCTGCTAAAAACAAGGTAAAATCAACATTCAGAAACAAAAAGTACAAATGTATTTTATTTCTCAATTTTCTTAAATCTTCAAGTTGTTATTCGCTACTAGTGTTTATTAAATAGTCAGTTAAGATAGAAAATGGAACAAAAGAAAATGAATACTGTCATCATTGTTTAAAAAAAACTTCCATCATTTAATTGTATTTTTAATATCTCTCCGTTAAAATAAAAATATCTGTTTGTTAGTAATGGCAAAGGTAGGCTCAAAATACCATGTAAATAACTGATAGTGTTTGAGGAGAAAGTCCATATTACTATTTGTTTTCAAATGACGCTTGACATTCTGTTTGTATTGGACCTGAACAAGTTCTGTCCTAAGAGCCTGTCGTAAGAGCACATAGTGACAGCGATACTTGTTCACTTTAATACAGAAACAAGATATAGATATTTACAGCTTCCACATTAACTCTACGGTCACCAGCCGCTACGCTACTACAGTCATCACAAGCCGTGTGGCAAACCTGTTGAATCAGTCTGAAGAGGTCCATTTTGAGGTCAAGATTCCCAAGGATGCCTTCATCAGCCAGTTTAGAATGCAAGTAAATACACAAACACTATCCAAGTAATTTAAATGTTCAAGTGATTGTAAAATTAACAGCCAGTCTTATCTAGTTTAAATGTAACTATTAACAATTTAAAAAAAAAAAACTTTTTAGTACATTAATTTTAACTGCCCCATTCTGTCTAATAACCTCAGTTCCTGATTTTATTTAGCTAATAATAACAATCCTTTTCAGGACCATAGAGGGAAAGACATATGATGGGGTTGTGAAGGAAAAAGAAGAAGCTCAGCAGCAATACAATCAAGCAGTATCTCGAGGACAAAGTGCTGGACTGGTCAGGTACTTTGTATTTAAAAAAAATTATTCCCATAGCCTCAAACAGTAGAGCATTGGGCTTGCAACAACCAAGGTCAGGGTTTGCATGAACTAATAAATAATGTTCTTTAAGGAAGTGGTAAGCATTTTGGTAAACGCGTCTGGCCAAATGACGACGGGTTTTGTATATAATTGTTAATGTTAAAGGGGTCAATATGATGCGATTAATGTTTCTCTCTGGAGAGTTACAATTCTTGGTGCTTTAAAAGAAGAATGTAAAGCTGCAAAGTCTCAAAACCAAAGAGATTCTTTATAAAAGTTAAGAATCAACAACGCCTACCTAAAACGGCTCATTCTAACACGCCCCAACATGTCACCTGCCACTGTGTGGGAAGATTTGCATAACGGCGCCCAAATGTTCACGCAAAAAAGAAAGAAGGCGTAAACTTTTATTCTCACTGTTGCCGCCGCCATGTCGTGGAGACGCTGTGTGCTTCGTTGTGAAAGCGAAACTACTTTGTTGGTCTTCCAAAAGAGGCTGATATCCGCTTCGTCATGCCTAGAGATGATCCATGCTGGTCGCTGAGGAAATATATCAACTTAGTGCTGTGGATCGCCGGATTGGCTTTCACTGTGGACGAAGTGGAGTTCAGCCCAGGGTCGTCACATGTGGATGCCACTCCTTCGTCAAAAAATCTGCCAAGGCCTGCGCCTTTTGCAACCACCGCCGCCTCTGCCAAATATAGCCCCAGCCTCAGTTCACGCATAGCCGCGGCTTCCGCACGCTAGGCCGCCGTGTTTTTTTTCGTTGTGAACAAGCGAAACTAAATTTTGTTTTCCTTCCCCCAAACCGGAGGGACCCTACCACGGACTAACCAAGAGGCGCGACGCCGGGAGTGGATTAACTTGGAGATTACAACACTGTTCCGGAACAGTTTAAACCAAATATTCAGATGTGTGCAGCCCATTTTATGGAGGAAGGTTACTGATCTGGGAGAGTAGACTACAATGAAGCTGTTCTGTGCCGGCAAATGCCGGCTTGTTTGACTCACAGACCTGTAAGTAAGTTTGCAGTTAAAGGTTTTCTGTTTTTTTCGTGGAGCCTCCGGCCGGACACGGCCAATCAACATATGGTGAGCGGGTGTAACATTTCGTCACACAATTGAGTATTCGGCCATCACAAGCACTGGTAGCTGGCAATACAGCACACTCGCTTTCAGAACGTGAGCTTGGTAAAAAATGTAGCGTTTCAAAAGGAGGGGCATTACGAGGGGCAACAATAATGCTACAGTACTGTGGAAACTAATGTGATTTTTGTTACTGTGAAACAGCATAAAACCCATGTTCATACACCAAAGTACACCAAATAATGTCTTTTACATCATATGACCCCTTTAAGATATTTGTTTCTTTAGTATTAAATAAGAGTTCAATAAAATATATTTATTTCAGTATTATTAAATATAATGGTCTCTATTTCTATTTTAGTGCTGTTGGAAGGACTTTAGAGGACTTTAAAACTTCAGTGACGGTGGCTGCTTTTAGTAAAGTGACCTTTGAGTTGACCTACGAGGAACTGCTAAAGCGCCGCCTCGGCAAATATGAGCTATTCATCAATGCCCAACCGATGCAGCCGGTGGCTGACTTCAAGGTATGAAAAGAAATAAAATCAAGATGTATAGATGTTCATCATAATGGAAAAAGACAAAGAAATTTAAAATTTCGGACTTTTATTTTGGTTAGATTGACGTACACATCCATGAGAATATAGGAATTTCATTCTTGGAGGTCAAAGGTGGTCTGAGCACTAAGGGTTTGACCAAAGCCATCACAACCATCAGAGCAGATAAAGATGTAAGAAATAAAAATGGAAATTGATGACAAAAAACAAGCAACTTCTTGCTTGAATATGTTAATATGATGGAATATATTTTGACAACTTCTTCTGTTTTGCAAACTTAGGCATGGGTGAAGTTCTACCCGACTCGTGACCAGCAAACAAAGTGTGATGACTGTAGTAAAAATGGTCTGAATGGCAACCTGATCATTATGTATGATGTTGAGAGACAAAAACAAAGTGGAGATCTGACGGTATGTAGTGCACTAAGGTATTTAAATTTAAACCGGCAGAAAGACAAATGTGATGACAACCAGAACGTGTTCACTGACAGCAGTTTAAAGCAACAAAGCGACATGAATCATTAATTTTCAGTTAGAGTTTAGGAACTCAGTCCTACATGTCAAATATTCTTCTTTTTTTCAGGTATCAAATGGCTACTTTGTCCACTACTTTGCACCTACAGATATTCAGCGCATTCCCAAAAATGTGGTGTTTATCATTGATCGAAGTGGCTCTATGTCAGGCAAAAAAATAGAGCAGGTGAATTTCTTTTTCATTTGTTTCTTCTTTGGGTTTTACTGGGTGAATTGTTGAATCTTAAGAATAATACAGAAGAAATTATAATTCTTCATATATTTATGGTTTTCCTTGGTTTTAGCTAATGAAAGCATTGTATTTTAGACTCGTTTGGCAATGCTGAGGATTTTGAGTGACCTTGCTGTGGATGACCACTTTGGATTGATCACGTTCAGTGGTCACATTCAAACCTGGAAACCTGAACTCCTAAAAGCAACTGAAGGACACGTGGAAGAAGCGAAGATGTTTGTGAAGAGGATTACGAGTGGAGGATGTAAAGTATCCACCATCTGCTAACTGACCAAAAGCATTCTAGATGAATAAAAAATACCCTCAGGAGAAAATGATGGCCTAACTGACACCATACAGAAAACATATGATCTCCATGTTTTCATTAGTTGAATAGCCAGATCTTGGACTGTGAAACAATGGAAAACAATCAAATTCATCCTAGACTTACACCCTTATTTCACTAAATTAAATTTATTTGTAACATTTATTTTTTCTTTCCTTTCAGCCACAGACATAAATGATGCAGTGCTAAAAGCTGTGGACATGATAAACAAATACCCACAAGAGGGATCCGCATCTATCCTGATCCTGTTAACTGATGGAGACCCCACTACAGGCACAAAATAACCGATTCACTCCTGCATGCACTCTTGTATATGTACATAAATATTGCACAGTCATGGCCAAAATTATTCGCAGTGACATACATTTTCGCAAAGTG
Organism: Sinocyclocheilus anophthalmus; assembly: GCA_018155175.1. Lineage (NCBI taxonomy): Eukaryota > Metazoa > Chordata > Actinopteri > Cypriniformes > Cyprinidae > Sinocyclocheilus > Sinocyclocheilus anophthalmus. The sequence goes on along the minus strand of JADLZN010010060.1, from coordinate 3,204 downwards.
TGCTTGTTCAGATGTGTATTTTTCAGCATGATACTGTAGATCACCATTCCACAAGGCAAGAGTGATAATGAAGTGGTTCAGAGATCATTACATTTAAATTTTGGATCCGTGGCCAGGCAAATCCCCGGATCTCAATCCCATAGAGAAACTGTGGTCAGTCCTCAAAAGGTGAGAAAGTGGACAACGCAGACGCCCAAAAACTTATAATTCAACTCTGAAAATTAGGTAGTCAGACCGGAATCACATCGGTCAGACTAGCACCAGGGAAAACTGATTATCCAGATGAACGTACGCGAATTGCAGAAGGTTATGAAGACACTGTATATTGTCTTTTGCATTAATTGAATGTTTTTGCCAAAAAGAACGCCTTTAGAAAATTAGTATGAAATGCTTATCATGACTTTTACCAGTGGTATATCAGTGAAACACAGAACAGTGAAAAAAATTATCTACCATATAACTGAAGCGGGCGCCAAAGAAAAGCTGCTTTGCGAAACACTAAATTTGTCACTGCCAATACTTTTGGCCATGACTGTATATGTATTGTTTACAAAACAGAAAAAAATGCATGTATGACCCACTACACTAAAATATTATGGAGTATACATTTTAGCTGTAAAACGTCCCATTTTTCTCCATTGCCATGCATAAAATACCTCTTGATTGTTTCTTTTTTTCCGCAAAAAGGCGAGACTAACCCATTGAAGATTCAGGAAAATGTGAGAAAGGCGATTGGTGAAAAATTCCCTTTGTACAGTTTGGGATTTGGGTTTGATGTCAGCTTTGAGTTCCTGAAGAAGTTGTCGTTGGAAAATAACGGTGTTGGTCGCAGGATCTATGAGGATTCTGATGCTGATCTACAGCTGCAGGTCACATATAAACAAAGAAATCTTTTGGGGATAGTGACCCGGGTTTGAGTCAGGCTTGGGTCATTTTCCAGTGTGCCATGTGCTGTTCCCAGAACTAAACATATACATATGTTAAAGTATTATTGTATATGTCCTTGTATTTGCACAATTTTATTAGGGCTTCTACGAGGAAGTGGCCGTCCCGCTCTTGACTGATGTTCACCTTAACTACCAAGGGGTGGCCAATTTAACCCAATCCACTTTCAACCAGTACTACAATGGTTCTGAGATTGTGGTAGCTGGTCAGATCACTGATAACAGTTTGGAAAGTTTCACCACTGAGGTCATTGCATTATCAGTAAGATCACCACTACCCCTTATAGACTAACATTTAAAGGGAATAGTTCATCCAAAAATTCTGTAGTTATTTACACACCCTTATGTCATTCCAGCTCGTAAGCTCTTATAAGATAGGTTTTGTTTAGGTTGTTATTCATGACGTGAATATTCTTCAAAATTCTCTTTTTGTGTTCAGTGGAAAAAAAAAACATACAGGTTTGGAATGACTTAATGGTCAGTAAATAATGACAGGAATAGTAATTTTTTTGGGGTGCATTATTCTTTTTTAAATCTCTAGAGTTGCTTGACCCACTAGGCCAGCAAGGTTTGAGCTTCTGACCATTATTTTCTTTGTTCCAGAAAAGCACTAAGGTGGTATATCATAGCAGTGTACTTACAGGGGACCTCAGTAGTGACAGACCTGAACACGAGAACTTCATTAAAAGATTATGGGCCTTTCTTACAGTAAAGCAGCTATTGGAGAAAATGTAAATATTCATACTTTTAAGTTAACTGATTCAACTCTATGTATGTCATACGTAGTAGTATTACAAAATTTTCATGTTGATTTTTTTTCTTCTGTACCTCAGGGTGCTTCTAAAAGACCTGGAAAAAGAAAACGCAAAGAAAGAAGCCCTTGATCTTTCTCTGAAGTACAAATTTGTCACACCGATATAAAGCGGATCGAATATCAGCGAGATGGTCACCAAGCCCACAAGGCCTGAGAAAAGAACGAAATACAGGTGCCACAAACCCCAAAAGAGGGAGAAACCCAATGGCATTCTCAGGAAAGGTACTAAAATAGGCTAAAGATGAAATAAAGAAAAAGAGCGTTGGATATATATATTGTATAATTCTTTTTTTTACAGAATATCTTTATGCCATTCTATTTTGCTAATGAGATTATTTCCTGTCTAGCAGGAAGAAGACACAAGGCTTGTCCAAAGAAATAATGTTCAAGGTCCACAGCTTTTTACTTTAACGAACAACAACAATACAAACTTATTTGTTAAATTGTACATGTATGTAAGATGTACTTTGCCACTCGATATCACTTGTATGTAATTAAAAGTTTAGGGTCCGGCAAGATTTTTTTAAAAAATTTATATTCAGGAGGACCCACATGCACCCAGTAAGAAAATTGAGGTGGTTAAATTACATGTTTAAAAATTGCACAACGAAAATGGTATTTTAAAAAATACTAGACTATTTCATATTTAACAGTATTACTGTTTTACTGTCTTCAATCGATTGAAATACAATGCCAGCTTGGTGAGCGAAACGTACTTTATTTTGAACATATATAAAAATGGAATATTTATGGAAGCAACACCAATATGTTTATTAATTAAGCAAAGTATGCTTTATTTGTGGAAAAAATTGGGTAAATCGTAAATTTGACAACACTGCAGGTCATTACAATCTTTCTACAGCTCAGGTGAAGAGGGCCATACAGTAATGTCATCGCTCTTTCTGGGAATTCAATTGGCATGGATATCCCTAATAAGTAGATTCAGTGTATATTCTGGGTTACTTTTATCGGACTACCCGATACTAGTGGGACAATTACCTATTACGGCATAGTGTCAGGGTAGGTGTAAGGGTTAGGTAGTTCTAATATGTAATGAGAAGTAAATAAGGATTATAGGGTGTGTCTACTGTTGGAGCCTGTTTTAGGAGTTTCAGTTATTAATACACTCAGGGTTAGTGAGGGTACAAAGGCACAATAGCTCCGGGTGTGTGTGTGGTGTGTTGTGTTGTGTGTGTGTGTGTGTGGAGTTCACTACTAATATACGTCGTGTGTGCCACTTGGTGGGAGAAATGCTAGAGCACAAATCCGAGTATGGAACCATCTGGTCACAATGCACTACCTGTGCCTTGTGTAACATGGAACCTACGACATTGATATTGGGCTGGGTATTTATCATTTTATTAGGTCAACAGATTGGCATTATCCTTACTGTTTATGCCAGAGGTATCACCTTACCCTTTTTTTTTTTTAGCATCGCATAGGAAG
>JADLZN010010059.1:0-20781 GCA_018155175.1 Sinocyclocheilus anophthalmus | reverse complement strand
ATTTTATTTTTATTGTTGAAAACAGCTGTGCTGCTAAATATTTTGTGTAAACTGTGATACATTTTTAGGATTATTTTATCAATAGAAGTTTAAATATAACAGCACATACTTAATTTTTTTTTGTAACATTATAAATCTTTTTGCTTTCACTTTCTGTAAAAACAAAAAAAACAAACAGTTACGACAATACACTGTCAATAGGTATATATTATATATATCATATTATATATCTTACTGTTAATGTTATATTCTTATGTTATAAAATGATTAATATTATGATAATATTACATGATTAATTAAAATATATTATTATATTCTATTATTACTATTGATTGACCTTTTATTTCAGTTCCAAAATATGTCACAAATAATAACTGCATGGACCAAGGATACCAAATATCACATATAAGATGAAGTCACACCCCTAAGTGTGAACCCCACCTATGTTAAGCATCTTCCCGTATATCTCAGCATTCTGATTTTCCACATTCGGGGTTCAGGTACTCACCAGGTAGTGTGGAGATTGAATGTAAGAGAACATGTCTTCTGTGGGTCTGGGGCCAAAACAGGCCCCCGCTGAGAAAGTTAAGTCCTTCTTGTAGCAAGAGGAAAATTGTGCGATACAGAGAGGGCGGAAGAGAGAAATAAGGAATCAGAGACAAGACAGTCACGGCTTTCTAACCCAAAGCCACAAAGAGGCAGGGACAAGGTGCTTAAAGAGAGCATCTTAGTGAGTTAAATATAGAAGCAGTGGAGTTCTCTTTAAATAGGCTCACTCATTAGGACACTGGCCTTAACCACTTTAGAGTGGAAAAGAGAGAGGGAGAGAGAGAGTAAAGGCTTGTGCACATCGGGACGATTATCGCCCACAATTAATCGCCAACGTTTAACGCCTCGTGACTAAACAAAGGGCACCAATGTGAGTGTGCACACCGACGCGCAAAACGGCAGGCGTAAAAGCGTAATTTAAAAAAAAAAACAAAAGACAGGGCTCGTTTTTTTAGTTTGACGCGCCGCGATACAAACTGTCCCACCATTGAGAATGGCGCTTTTGTTCACGTGCCTGGAGCTGCTGAAGTTACAGTAAAACACGACTTGGTGGCACTCAAGCACAAAATGGGGTTTTGGGGGGGCGCGGGGGGGCGGGGGGGCTCTTGCGAGCACATTGATACCTAACAACGAAGAGGAGGTAAGTAGAGGAAGAAGATGCATCTAAGGCAAGATGAATGTAAAGCTGCTGGTCTCATTTGTGTCTAGACACAAAGAGCTTTATGACAAATGCGACAGTGACTACAAAAATCTCGATAAGAGGGAGTTGTTATGGAGAGGAATTGCAGATCAAATAGGATTCAATGTGTAATTAAGCTCCATCTAATGTCAGGGTGTGAATTTGCATGTTCACTCAGCTCATCGCCAGTGAAAATCGATTGGGTATGAACACACAAGATGTGTGGAAAAAACATCTCGGAAAAACGCTGGCGATAAGCGCACACGATAATCATCCCTGTGTGCAAGAGGCTTAAAGCAACCGCTAAGAGAAAGCAGGACACGGTGACCCTGTATGCTGAAGGTCTGCCAGCAGAGGTCAGAGGTCATGGCACTAGAGATCAATGGTGATGCAGTTCACACGCTCCACAGCGGAACGGTGGGATTTCAATCGCCATGGTTCCTGTTCATGAGTCTGACAGGGTCTAAGTTTGAATCTCTGTTCACAAAGACAGTGATTAAATCACTGGAGGTCACCAAGTTACTGAGCTGTTGGATGGATGCTATTGGATGTTTTAACTTGATAGCTGCAACCAACTGTATCAGGTGGCATATTGCTTGAACTTCACTGACTAAACTCCCATTGGTTGTCACCAATTCCATATTTCTTATAAAATGTAACTCTGCTTACGTTTTGTCGGATGACAATTAATCTTCCTTGTGTTCTATACATCGCTGTCAGTAAAATTTTTTATGATTAAATACTTTTTGTTCTAGTTCGCAACCTCTACAAGTATATCATTTGTAGGTTGATTTCCTTTGAAAAGTGAAAACTGCTTTCAAAACATTGCTTTATTTAAGCATCTCAACATATCTGACATAGCAATAGTGGCTCAACTAGGGCTGCATGATTAATCGCATGTGATAGTCATGTGCATCTCGTCAGTAAAGCCGGTTCCGTGATTAGTAGTAAATCTCCAGCACGTACTTTCAGATGGAGCAGCATTTACTACACAGAGCCGTAGTTCACTGACAATTAGGCAATATCGCGTTCATAATCGCAGATGAATCGCATTGCACACTAAGTTTTGGTACTCAAACTTGTGAGCTGCGGATGATCATTTTGACTATTTAAATCCCTATAGCTCAAATGTAGCTATCATCTCAATAAGAAACATTGTTTTTTTAAATGAAATTCAGCACCTTGGCATCTTCACTATTTTATCAGGCATATTTTATCAGTGACATCCTGTAACACAAGGACATTTCATATCATAGCTAGAGGCTGCATTATTCAACAATGGCTTGCAGTGCGTTCATTTGTGGTTTTTCTTTTCATTTTAATCATTAACACAATGGTCATAGAGTTTGTGGTTTTCCAAAGGCTTTTACCTTCAAAAGTCATGTTCCTGGGGTAATCTTTACAGGCATCTTGAAATCTAATTTGGTAAATCGCTACATTTGGTACACTTTGAAATCACACACAAATCTGTTAAGAGTTTTACATTCAACTTTGTCATGTAATAAATACATTGGGGGGGGGACTAAAACACTAGTTGGAGTCATGGCTTATGTCTTGGAGGTGGAGATGGTGGCTAGCCAGGGGTTTTGATTGGTTGTGCAGGAGTACAGTACCGCCTTAAACAGCAGTGGGAGCTGCTCCAATGGAATGGCCATCATCTTACCTATAACCAATAATAACATAATTAGCAGAGTTACATTTTGATTGGCTAATTGTTCCATATACAAACTGATGATTTCTTGCAGTATCATGAAGTAGATGCGCAACAGGATTTTAAATAGGAAATAATACATCTCTATGAAATACTCCACAGCAAGTCTGAAATACTGTGCTGCAGTGATTTGTGGATAAAACTAATTTGAAGCTAAACATGTTTTTGATCTGTTTTTAGGTTTTCCACTAAATGCTGGAAATAAGCTGAGAATATCATCATTTGTATGCCGCTGACAGTCAAAGATTTGTAACAAAATGAGTGAGATGAGTGAACTGTAGCGTTAAAACACACCACTGAATAACAGCCTCTTATGGCTCAGAGGCTGATTATGGAGCAGAAAGTACAGTAATATTGTGGAATATTATTGCAGTTTAAAACAGCTGTTTTCTATGTGAATATATATTAAAATGTAATTTATTTCTGTGATGACAAAGCTGAATTTTCAGCATCATCACCCCAGTCTTCAGAGTCACATGATCCTTCGGAAATCATTCTAATATGTTGATTTGGTGCTTAAGAAACATTTCTTTATTATCAATGTTGAAAACAGTTGTGCGGTTTAATATTTTATTGGAACCTGTGATACTTTTTTTCAGGAATCTTTGATGAATAGAAAGTTAAAAAAACAACATTTTATTTAAATATAATTTTTTTGTGATATTATAAATGTCCTTTTTATCCAATTTAATGCGTCCTTGCTGAATAAAAGTATTAATTTCTATTGATATACTACTCTACTCTATTACTCTATAGTTTCAAAAAATTGTACTGACCCCAAACTTTTGAACAATTTAAGAAAAATGTATCTTTTTGGGTTCATTAACTCTCTCCCGCAATTTCCCTCTGGTATTATACAGATACACACCTGAGGTGTGGCGTATCTCGGAAAGGCAGGTGATGATGTCAGAGAAGCGTTTGGGTCGACGAGGGTAGAGTCGTTCTGTCAGGTCACGACACACGGACCAGTAACGTTCACTCAACTGTTCCAGTGTGGATATGTTGCACAACCTGCCTATTACAACACACACACACACACACACCCACTCAAATTACCAAAATCTGCTATGGCCACAGAGATCTCAGTGTAAAGCAAGGTTAGTGTGGTGTGTGTATTACCTTGATTGAGCAGGGTGATGGTCTTTAAGCAGCTGTACTCCTCACTGCTGATATTTAGTTGATGAAACTTACGGAAGAGAAAATTTAAACCCTCCATGACCTCCATAGCATCCTCACCAAACCTGCATACACACACACACACATGTATACATTCATAGATATTTTAGACCAATGAGATTTTACGGTGGGTGGAGTTACTGTGCATTTCTGTTCATACACATTTAGCTCACCCCTGTAGTGTTAGGCTTGACGGTGTGTACTGGTGTGTGATGTTGGCCAGTTCTCCCAGTATCTGTCCGCTGTGCACAGTGAGTGAGGAGAGCAGGATGAGCTGATGCCAGGAAGCCCCCAGTAAACGAGTGCAGTCTTTGATGGACAGATTGCTGTAGAAGGGTAAACGCTTCAGCCAGACAATCTGTCTGAATAACAGCTCATCAGCTATATGGCACAGCAGAGCCAAACGATCGAGAGCTTGAGCGTCGGACTAAGATATAGCGAATAATCTAAATGAGGACGGAACCATGTTCGAAGTAAACGAGGGCTGTTTGTTTTCCGCCCCCAGGGTCTTTAAGACTTACTAGTGTAGTAATGCCGTCCCCTAAACGGAACAATGAAAACTTTTCAGTTAGGTGTTTGATGATCCGCAGAGAAGCGAGGTTCAATAGGAGATTGTAGTACATCTAGTCTTACCCCTCTTCTATGACTATGGGTGTAGTGAGAGGTGTGAGATCTTCAGCAGCAAGTAGCTGGGTTGACAGTGTGTGCGATTGTGTCTTCAGGCTGCTGCCAGTAGAGGGCGGTAAAGGATATTTACACAACAGGAAAGAGTGTGTCAGCTGAGGACTGCTGTACTGATCTCTGCAGGATGCAAGGTATGTGCTCACATCCACAGAACGGCTGCAGAGAGAAGAAAGGAAATTATACATCATACATGACATATATGCAAAAGCAATCTTAGTATATCAATGGAATTTGATATAAAAGCCAAAAGTCAACATGAAACCGTATTTGCAACAGTGTAATTTTAGTATCATCGATATACTTTTATAGGTTTGTTAATATTTTGAATTAGGTTTTATTTTATTTTTATTTTATTAGTTATTTTTAAAAGTTCTTAAGGTTATTAATTTTGTTGTGTGTTTTACTATTTTTATTTAGTTTGAGTTTTTTTGATTATCTAATAAATTTTTAAGTTTTAAACCATTTATCGTTTAGTTGTTTTAGTACTTCAAGTTAAACTAAACAAAGATGAGAAATGTTGGCTTGGCAACTAGATGAAATAAAATAATTTTAAGTATTCAATATTTTATTTCGATTAACTTTTATATAAAGTAACAAACTTTTTTTTTGTTTTTTAGGTAACGATAATAACTCTGATTTGCAACAAATCTAAATTCTGTCACATATTTAAAAGTGAAAAAGATAATCAGATTTATTTATTTTATCTATAAAATTGTATCCATTAAGAATTGACCAGATGGTGAAAAGTGTCTATTTATGGAAAAGACTGAAGAATAAGAAAGTTGTTTGAGAGGTGGGACAAAGATTATATTTAATTAAAAATTATGAAAACAAACATTTTTATTATTTGTGATAGTGAATTAAAATAGCATCAACTTTGAGTGTTTCTTTGTTGTTTGAACTCTCTGCTTATGTTTGTTGTAGTATGAATTATTTTGTAAAGATTATGAAAAAAAATTGCTTTGGAATAACATACACAATATATTCAAAAATGTAAACAGTAAAAATAGCAACTCTTTGCTCATGTTTGATATAGCATGTGGTACATTCCACAACACATATATTACATTTTTATGCAAGATTATGAAAAAAAAAATGAATTTGTCTTCACAGTATCACGCACAATAAATCAATGAATTAAAAAAATATTAATAGCATCAATTGAGCGTTTCCTTATCTTGTTTCCACTTTTTGCTCGTGTGTGTAGTATGTTGTTTGTTCCACAACACAAACATCTCCTAATTCAATTTAATCAAAGCCATTTGTCCCTGCACATGAAAAGGACAGATGCAGGTCAGCGCATCTGTGTGTAATAGCGTCTGAACATCTCATTCGGGTCACACCTGGTTGACAGCGCGGAAAAAGATAAGGTCTGACCGCCCTCGGAGATACTGTTGCCAGGTGAACTGTGGTTACTGTAGCCGTGGCTCCACCTATCTGATAGTTCAGCTCCTTCTTTAAACTCCTGGCCAGACATGATTCGTTCGATCTCCTCCAGCGAGATCTACACAGAGAGAGATAGAGAAAATCAGTGATGAATGCATGCCATCGACAGCGAGCAGAATGCCGGTGGGAAATAAAGGATGGAGATCGGTCGATACGCAGAGGTTTGTTGTGAATAAAGCTGAAATTGTTGACAAAATCAATAGTGACATGGGGTGCTCTTGCTTATCTTGTGCCCATCCTCGATTGTCATCCAATTCGGATTGAAAGCGATAGATCCATCGATTGTGTTTTTAAACAGAGCGAGATGTAAACGAATGACTGAATTCATGCTAGAATGAGGGAGAGTCAGTGACAATGCTAATAAACACTTTAGAGCATATAACAAGGACGCCGAGACACAAACACACACTGTGTATCTCTTTCACATGCTCTAGATATTTATATGCTGTATACATACTAATAAGAAAGAGAGAGAGAGAGAAGGAGAGGGTTTCTGTTTGTATGAAAGAACAATTGATCTCCTCCATTCGTGGCCTTCAGAATCTCACTCAGCTCTCAGAGGAAACACAAAGATGAGATGCAAGAAGAGCGAAGAGAAGAATGTGGAGAAGAATGAATCACTGAAAAAAAATAACATTTTTTTATATATCTATATATATATAATCCAGTGGGGAAAAAAGTATTTTAGTCACCCAATGTTGCAAGTTCTCCCACTTAAAAAGATGAGATAGGCCTTTAATTTTCATCATAGGTATACCTCAAATAAGAGAGACAAAATGAGAAAAAAAATCCCGAAAATCACATTGTAGGATTTTTAAAGAATTTATTTGCCAATTATGGTGGAAAATAAGTATTTGGTCAATAACAAAATTATCTCAATACTTTGTTATATACCCTTTGTTGGCAATGACGAGGTCAAACGTTTTCTGTAAGTCTTAACAAGGTTTTCACACACTGTTGCTGGAATTTTGGCCCATTCCTCCATGCAGATCTCCTCTATAGCAGTAATGTTTTGGGGCTGTCACTGGGCAACACGGATTTTCAAATCCCTCCAAAGATTTTTCTATGGGTTGGATCTGGAGACTGTCTATGGGGCCACTCCAGGACCTTGAAATGCTTATTACGAAGCCACTCCTTCGTTGCCCGGGCGGTGTGTTTTGGGATCATTGTCATGCTGAAAGACCCAGTCACGTTTCATCTTCAGTGCCCTTGCTGATGGAAGGAGGTTTTCCCTCAAAATCTCACGATACATGGCCCCATTCATTCTTTCGTTACACGGATCAGTCGTCCTGGTCCCTTTGCAGTAAAACCGCCCCAAAGCATGATGTTTCCACCCCTCATGCTTCACAGTAGGTATGGTGTTCTTTGGATGCAACTCAGCATTCTTTCTCCTGCAAAAACGACAAGTTGAGTTTTTACCAAAAGTTCTATTTTGGTTTCATCTGACGATATGACATTCTACCCAATCCTCTTCTGGATCATCCAAAATGCTCTCTAGCAAACTTCAGACGGGCCTGGACATGTACTGGCTTAAGCAGGGGGACACGTCTGGCACTGCTGATTTGAGTCCCTGGCGGCGCAGTGTGTTACTGATGGTAGCCTTTGTTACTTTGGTCCCAGCTCTCTGCAGGTCTTTCACTAGGTCCCCCCGTGTGGTTCTTGGATTTTTGCTCACAGTTCTTGTGATAATTTTGTCCCCACGGGGTGAGATCTTGTGTGGATCCCCAGATCGAGGGAGATTATCAGTGTTCTTGTATGTCTTCCATTTTCTAATACTTGCTCCCACAGTTGATTTCTTCACACCCAGCTGCTTACCTATTGCAGATTCAGTCTTCCCATCCTGGTGCAGGTCTACAATTTTGTTTTCCTTTGACAGCTCTTTGGTCTTGGCCATTGTGGAGTTTGGAGTGTGACTGTTTGAGGTTGTGGACAGGTGTCTTTTATACTGATAACGCGTTCAAACAGATGCCATTAATACAGGTAGTGAGTGGAGGACAGAGGAGCCTCTTAAGAAGAAGTTACAGGTCTGTGAGAGCCAGAAATCTTGCTTGTTTGTAGGTGACCAAATACTTATTTTACCGATGAATTTACCAATTAATTCTTTAAAATCCTACAATGTGATTTTCTGATTTTTTCTTCTTCTCATTTTGTCTCTCATAGTTGAGGTAGACCTATGATTAAAATTACAGGCCTCTCTCATCTTTTAAGTGGGAGAACTTCCACAATTGGTGGCTAACTAAATACTTTTCCCCCCCACTGTATATATACCACATACATTACACTACAGGTTTGTGGTCAGGGGTGAGAAGTTTTTTTATGTTTTTGAAGAAGTCTCCCCAATGCTGTGCAAAATACAGGCAACAAAAATCTACAGTATTATTGTGAAATATAATGCAATTTAAATAACGTTTTCTATTTGAATATATTTAAAAATTTAATTTATTGCTGTGATGCAAAGCTGAATTTTCAGCAGTTATTACTTCGGTCTTCAGTGTTATATGATCCTTCAGAAATCATTCAAATAGGCTGATTTTGTGCTCATGAAAGTTGAAAACAGATGTGCTGATTAATATTTTTGTGGAAACCGTGTTTTTTTTTTTCTTCTTCTCAGGATTCTTCAATGATTATTTAAAAATAGAAATCTTTTGTAACATTATACATTTTTGTACTGCTCACAATCATTTATGCTAAGCTGACTGAAAACATGAGGTTTTCACACATGAGGTGAAAACTAAATTTATTTAGCTTTCTAAATAAGGATATCCCACATACTAAAAACGAAACCTAAAAATATTTTTATTCTTAAAAAACAAAACATGAAATGTCTCAAAATAGAGTTTTAGCTCACTTATGGGGACTAATTTGCCCTAAAAAATATAGCTACGTAAAAAAAAAACAACACCACAATTTTCTAACCTGTACAGGCCCAGTCATTTTGTTTCTCCCTCCTGGCATCCCGTCTTCTCTGATTGCTGAAAAAGAGATAAAAAGTTATGTTTCGGACTGCATACTTCCATACTACTTCAACAATATTCAGTATACCGTGCACAGTGTTTTTGTATTAAATACTGGACGATTTATTATTATTTTCCAGAATGTGCACAATACGATCACATCTTAAATAGTATATACAACAATGCAATTCTCTCAATATGTTGTTATATGTTCAATTTGACAAATTAACCAGCGATTTTTAACGTCTCCTCTTGACTGATTTCTCAATGGGGCTGCAAAAATGTAAGATATTTTTTTACATAAACTTGATTTAAAAAAATGACCCACATTGGTATACATGTAATGCATTATACAGCATATAAGCAGGTTGCTAATATTGCAAATCAAATATTGCCAGAACGATGAAAGAGGAAGTTGGTGGTTGATCGAGCAATAAATACCAACAGCTCCCTCTGGTGTAAACCACATGCAAGTACAATCAACAGTGTTTGTCTTAGGCTAAAGCCTAGAAATTGTATATTATTTATATGTGTGTGAGAGTTTTGCCCAGAGAAACAGACAGACAGGGACAGCATGCTCTGGATCAAGAAATCATCTGTTATCAGCATCGCAACCCAGATCTACTATCTGATTTCTGTGCATTATTTTCTTCAGGCATGCCCAATCAAACCCTGATCTATATCTCTTCATTTACATAGTAGAAAAATCAGATATCTGCTTCTAATGAAGCAGCATTAAAGAGCAGAAGAGGGAGACAGAGTTAAGAGGTAAATAAATACTAAATAGTGCATAAACCTTGAACATTTTGTTTTTGTGTTTCTATAAAAGACGTGCTGCATAATCAGGGTGAAATTGTAATTCTGAATGGATGTGTGTAAAAAAGGAGAAAGGAAAAGAAAAATAGCACAGGTAAAGATAAGAAAAAACCAGGCCAAAGCAGAAGATAAAAGGATGCTTTAGCTGATTAATAGCCAAGTTTTAAAGATCTAAAGTTTTATAATATTTCTAGCATCAAAAACTTTAACTAAAAATAAATCATGGTTATTTTTATTTTCTTTTAGATGATGATAATGATGATAAAAATGTGCTTTTATTTACAAAAGAACATTTTCATTTATACATAAATATATAATTTTTTTTATAAAACTAGAATGAGGAAATTAATATCAATTATTAGCTTGTTATTTTTAAATTATTTATTATTATATCCATATATTATTATATCTTATTAATTAATGACTTATATTTAGTTAAGGAATGTTTTATTTTTAATCTAATTTTCATTTTAATAATAATAATAATAATAAAAACTCCTTGCCTTTAACAGGTTTGTCACTGCATTGCTTAAGCAAGGTTGCATGTTAACATCCCATGAGGTAGCAGTTGTATTTAATCAGGCCAAGAATCTGCTGGTTTGAATATCATCACCCGTTGTGTGTGTGTGTCTGTCTGTCTGTGTGTGTGTGTTGTGTGTATGTTTGTGTGTGTGTTTGTGTGTGTGAGAGAATGTGTGTGTGTTTGCTCGTGTTTCGCTCACCCTTGCGGTTCATTCCCATCTGAAGGCATTTCTGCAGTCTGCAGTACTGACAGCGGTTGCGTTGCTTGCGGGACATCTGGCAGTTCTTGTCTCTGTTGCAGCGGTAGATGCGCTTGTTGCAAATACTGCGTTTGAAGAAGCCCTTACAGCCCTCACAGGAAATGATGCCATAGTGCAGCCCGGATGCCCGGTCCCCACAGATCAGACACCAGCGCTCACCTCCGTCCTCTACAGAGAAAGAAAGAGAGATGTCATTTAAGTACACACAAATTAAAGAGTGAGGCCTCATTTTCAAAATGATCAGGGAAGTCTATAGTAATTAATATCAGCTTTGTATAAAAACAATAGAAGTCTATGGTATTTCCTCATATAGATACTACTACTGTGTAATATGTTTTTGCTGATGTTTTTAGAAATTATAGTAAAACATGAATACTACATATAGTACCTTAATTAAAACTAAAAATGTCATTAAACACGATAATTACTACTATTATTTTAGAATATACTGATCAAAACGAAATACAATCTAAAAACGATGTATATAAAAAATTTAAAAAAAGCAAAAACTCAAATAAAAAATTATAAAGTCCATTATAATGTTATTTCAAAGTATTCAATTAAACTGTAATTAAATTTCAAGCAATCTTTTATATATATATATATATATATGACCTTACAGCATATTTAATGTTGTTTAATCGCATTATTAAATTAAAATAAAATAGTTCTCTTAAAGAAAATAAAATCTAAATGTAAAAAAAATAATGAAATAACAATAACTAAAAGTAATACAGTAACACATACCTGATTTCATGCTATTACTAAAATACATTACTAATAAGTAATACTACTAAAATCAAAATAAATATTATATTATATTTAAAATATCTGTATAGAATAATAATACATTTTCAGATAAAATACATTCTTATTTAATATATAATAATAAATATTAAATATAATAAAGTAATACATTGATTCTTCAAAAATAATACATTTTGTTATTTTAATACATGACTAAAATAAAAAAAGGGTTAGAATTTTTTTTCTGATATACACATCAGCATCAGTCAATGGGATATAAATATATGTGCAAACATAATCTGACAAAATAATATTTTCCGTTAATATTAAGAACAGGAAAACAAGAAAGACACACACAGCTATCTCTGTGACGTCTGATAGTAGGTTAATATAAGTTTACTGAGCTGTTGAAATCATTGTAATCTCAAATGTATAAAGTTAAATAAAGTTCTAAAAATTCTTATCTAAATCTCAGTGCAACAGAGAGCAGGATTACGCAAATAAAGCGACCCGCGCACACCAGGAATCATCGGCAGTCTCACTGTGCGTTTGAGATGACTTACAGCATCATGCAGCGTCACCCAGATTTCACTACAAACCACAGAGACACAGAGCTGACAGGAAGGGGATGGGAAACAGAGAAAGTGAGACAACTGAATGAAATCTATATTTAAACAATATCACAGTCGCACAGATATTCAGTAGTCAAATTTTCCAAGAATATGTACAATTCCATGTACGGACTTTGCAATCATTATCCAAATCAATCTATGAATAGTTTTAACCGCCCAGATGAACTGATTCACAGAAATTAATCGGCTAAACTTGGCAGACATATTGGTTTCTCAAAAATGCTGGTGAACTGTAGAGGGAGCAGGTGAGTGTCGGGGTCACGGAAAGGTCATCTAAAAGCCTGAGTGTCGTAAACGGTACGGAAAGCACTCAACCTAACCCTGAACTCTAGAGCCATTTTACAACCCTCAAGAAGGCCGTGTGTTGTAAGGGCACAGTATTGTGTGGATTGGGTCAAACCCAGGTCAAACTTTATAGCCAACGCCAACTATGGAACACACATTTTAAAAATTGAACAGGGTGACATACACAAACACACACATCCGCTCTCGTTCACTCCATCTAATATGTCCGATGTCTAAATAAAAGCAATAATATTTTTTTTTTTTTTATCACCCCAGGCTAAAAACTGGCATATCTTGTCATTATGCCACAAAAAATCAGCTCAGACAGCAGGGTGAACCGAAACCATTTTAAATGCAAATAATAAAATGAAATTAACCATATAATTGTTCAAAGTTTGCATACTAAAATCAGCTTACAGTATGCAAATGTGTTTTTCTGACAATATTATGGACCAGCAGTCGGACCAGTGCAGTTTATTTTCATCTTAATTGGTTTTATGTTTGATTTTAAGGAATTCAAATCTAATCAAAAGATTTTTAAAATAAAAAGGGTTAGAATTTATGTATTTTTTTCTGATATACATATCAGCATCAGCTATTAAAAAACACAGCCAGTCAATGTGCTATAAATATATGCATATATTTAAATGGGACATAACACACACAGTTTCTGCCAATCTCATGTTAATAATATGTCACATATTTTTAATGTATTTCTGATCAAATAAATGCAACATTGGTGGGCATAAGAGTGCATGTGCTCATAGCACTTTTGAGGTCATGCACCAACAAAGTAGTGCATGAGTGTTTAAAATGTTTATCATTGTATAATGCATACTGTTTCACATGCAGTTTAAACAAAGTATGCACACAGTGCTTACTGCATATAGTATACAGTAATCTACTACTCTACTCTGAACAGGCCTGTGATTCTGCTGATCAGAAGGAACAGTCATTTCACAGTCAGCGTGTAATGATGATGCCGGCCCATCTAGTTCACAGCAAGAGCAACATATCCCTTGATTTCCCTACATCCCTCTGTCATTCTCACTGCACGTCTGTCTATCCCCTGTTCATGCTGTTCTAGATCTGTCAGTGTGTATTACTGCCTCCTACATTCAGAAGCAATGGAAATCACAAGCCTGCTGTGTCTCTTGCTATCTTTCTAGCTTGTTTATATCACTCAGATAGTACCAAACCACTGAAAATAGGAAGTAATGGCTTTAGAGGAAAATATTAATAATAAAATGACCAGATCAGATGCTATTTTATGCCATCATGACTTTAACCTTAGCCTTGAAGTATCTGAAGATTGAAATAGCTGATAGAAAATATACATTTAAAAATCAACATTTCAACAATCAACAATCCTTCGTATTGGTTTCTAGTCTTATTTAGCTGTTTGGCCAAATAACAAAACCCATTGTGCATGCTAAACTTATAGTGATACTAGTAATACATTTATCCCACCTAAAACAAACACTTGAACCCGTGTAAAAAAAAAAAATGTGCTTATGGTATTGATGTGCACTTGTAGTGTACTTGCAGGTAATATAATATGAATTAAGTAAAAGACCACTTAAGTGTACTTAAGTGAAGTTACGTGTACTTAAGCAAATAAACTTCCATGACTATGTTTCTTAACACACTTAAGTACACTTTGTAATAATGTCAAATTAAAGGTTTTACTATAAAGTACATTTTAAAACATCGTTTTAATCTTTTGTTGTGTATTTTGACGTGTTGACCAAACTACGCACATGAAATTAAAGCACATGTACATTTTTTAAATAATTTATATTAATTTACTATTAATTACTCAAATAAATTACTTGATTTTAATTTGAACTGTAGTGTGTTATTTGACATTACATTTAAATATAGAATTACCATTATATTGTATATAGTTATAGATTAACATTTGCAATTGAAATTACAGACTTATGTAATATTACCAAAATTAAATACAATGGCATACAATTTAATAGAAATTTGCATTCAAGTTTATTTTTTCGTTTACCATAATGGCTTTTCAGTAATCCGGCAGTACACATAATTTCAAAGAAATATTTCATTATGAAATTATATTTAAAGATGTACTTAAGTCCTTCTTAAGTGGGTTAAACGAACAGCATTTAATATACATTTAAACTATTACACACTTTATACAAAGTATCATATAGAGTTATACATACTATCATATATTTTTTTAATTGTAAATAACATGCAATTAAGAGTCTGAAAACATTATAGTGTTACTGTCCATCATTTACTTCAAGTTGTTCCAACCTTCTCTGCTCAACCAAAATTATTAATTTTGAAGAATGTTTTAACATTCCAGTATTTTTTCCTTCTATGGAAGTCAATGGCAACCATTAACTGTTTAGTTACCAACATTCTTCAGAATATCTTCTTTTGTGTTTAACAGAAGAAAGAAACTCATAAAGGCTTGGAACAACTTCAGTATGAGTATATAATGATGACAGAATTTATTTTTGGGGAACTGTCCCTTTTAAATTTGACTTATTTAATATTCCTTTTAAGTATATTATTTCTGTATTAAGTACTCACAAATTGTGTTCAAGTGTACTTCTTCACAAGGGTATTTACACTACACAATACTATTGCTGTAAATTTCATTTTCACAGAGGAGTGTAACTTATCAGTCTTCCTTCTGATTGGGAGGAATGAAGGATTTAAACCTGCAGAAGAACCTGGTGTGACCGGATCCAGCATCTAGATCATTGCTCTGTGAGCCCCAGTCCTATTTTATGGAGTTTTAGATATGCCTGGTTACTTCATATGTTCCTATGTACTTGCATTGACCTAGTTAACACATGCTGTGCGAGAGGGTCACCACAGGCAAAGAGGATTGTGGGAAATGCACCCCTAGAGTGTCCAGAATGATTAGGGGCAAAAAAAAACTCACAAACCCACATAAAAATGTTTTGCTGTTTTTAGACAGGTGTGTGTTTTTGCTCCCAGCTGAAGGCAGAGCGTAACAAACCGTATAAATTAAGCGGATGATAACTGCCCGATGGCGAAATGTATTTATCTACCACATCTCCTCTGTTCTCTTTGATCATTATATCTTTCATCAATTATTCCCAAGAGTCTCCCGCCTCTTTCTGTTTGTCTTTTTTTGTCTATCTCTCTGTCTATGCAAATGAACTCAGCCAATCAGAGAGCTCCAATTCAGAGCATCAGGAATCTCAGCCAATCAAAATCCATCACTCAATGCACATGTCCAAATTCGTAAGCGGCACATCTTTTGGGTCATATATAGTTAATCTCAAATACAGCAAACTAACAACGAGGATGCTCGCTCTGTAGTGACTCGTCCAGCATGTTTGTTTACCATGGCAGTTTCTTCATGCCAGAAAGAGAAGAAGCAGGCATTTCTCCAGTTATCATTTAACGCTTAAGACGACAAGCAGCTAGTCTTGTTTATCTGATTAGAGTCAACACAACTGGAGAGTCGAGATAAATATGTCAAGGTAAGAATGTCTTATGCGTTCTCTTGTAATGTATTTGTAGCTTTCTCCATATCTCACTGTAAGTTCAGTTGCTCTTTTGTCTGATTCAGTTGGTTCAGCTTTATGCATTGTGACACTGACCCAGTTCTACTGAATACATTTTGCATATGTAAATGACTGCAAATGCAAATGACTGCATTGCTAATTAGAATCTAATTATTATATTAAAAGAAATCAGTGTCTGTATTGCATCAAGAACTATTATGGCATTGTGATAAAATTATGGCACCTTATTATATACCATGGTACTGAATGATTTTCATATCCATGTACCATATACATAGATCAAAAAACATACTAATACCATGGTACTTTTACATTTACCCAGCTACTTAATGGCTATCACATCCATTTAACATGGTATTTAAAGGTTGCACCAAAGAACATTATGGTACACAAAAAAAAATACCACAGTATTTTGATATATACCATAGTATGGAATGATTACTACACTCAGAAATAAAGCTATTTACATGGTATTTCAAAGAATAATTAAAAAAAACATTAGAAAAAAAAATTAGAAGCTTCTCAAGCATAATAAATGGCAGCAACTCTTTTACAGGATAATAGTGTATAATGTATGTATTTTGGTGTACGATTCGCTTTCTCATTTTTAATTCAAATGAATACCACTAAAGAGCATCATACAATAGCAGATGATTAAAACCACATAATTTCTCTCTAAATAAAAATATATGCTTTCCCTGAGCACACGATAATAATTATATGCTAAAAAAAAAAAAAAAAAAAAATTGCATATAATGATACAATCTCCTAGTTTGATCTAACACACACGTTTAATCAAAGGATAAATCAACATAAGATTCAGCATATTTAACATTGAGGTTGGGATATGCAAAGACACATCTGGTGCATTCTGGGAACATTCAACGCTGTCGGTGAGTTTGGATGTATATAAGAAACCATCGACCGTTGGCTGTGCCCTGAAATTACCATATACTATGTCAACTCTCTCCTAGCAAACCGATCACTGCTTTTCTCATTATTACGGCTGCGATATACATTCATTGATGTCGTTGGGTTTAACATGCGAGCGACTCACTGACCAATGAGTGCAAACTGCAGTAGGAACACTGGAACATCGTCTGGTAAGACATTTCAGACACTACATTTGTGACCTTCAGACCTAAAAAACTACTAACAGACCTTTGCAGACAAAATACTGACCTATAGATGTCAAATTAGCGGAGAAAACAGCATAAACTTCTCAAACCTTCACTCAACAAGCACAGGATGGTGTAAAATGTAAGGTAAGCAATGCTGCACTTTTGGTTTTTATTAAACAGCTATCTTGGAGTTTAAAATATTGGTTCTGACTGGTTAACCGCAGCATTCAGCGGTCAAATACTTTCATAGAGTGACACTAAACTGAATAATTAAATGTTCTGTAATATTTTAATATTAGGAATACTATAGGAATTATAATATTAAAGGAGTAGTACACCGAAAAATGAAAATTTGCTGAACATTTTCTCACCCTCATAACATACAAGATGTAGATGAGCTTGTTTCTATATAGGAACAGTTTTGGAGAAATGTAGCATTACATCACTTGATCACTAATGAATACCCTGAAGTGAATGGGTGCCGTCAGAATAAGATTCCAAACAGCTGATCAAAACATCCCAAAATCCTTCACTTAAATAGACTCCAGTCCAATCAATTTACGACTTAAGTGACACCTGCATGTTTGTAATAAACAAATGTATCATTAAGATGCTTTTAACTTCAAAGCAAGTCCTCTATACATTCTTTCTCCAGTGAAAAAGTCTTCTTGTCTGAATCAGGAGAGAAATATACACAAATCAAGCACAGTTCACAAGTGAAAACAGTCTAAAACAGTTCTAAACAAATATGTCAGTGGATTTTAATGTGGAGAACACCAGGTGATGCATTTTCACAGTAAGAATTGTTATAGTACGGTATTATGGACTCTTTTGCCCAGAATGCAGTTTAATGCATCTCACTGGCATCCCATTGGCAATCTCCAGCTCCAACTGTGGTCATGTGTTTGGCCTCTACTCAGATGGTTATATGTGTGTGGCGTTTCAAGGTGGTCCCACCAGGCATGTTCATCACCTTGAGGAGAGCAGAGGCATTTCTGCCCAGCGTTCTGTGCCTGTTGTTCTCTGGTGGATTTCCAAGAACCCGCAGCCAGGTTAATTCTGCTCGAGTGTCTCTCCAAGTCCTGGATGCACAGTGAGCTGGGCTGTCCTAGAATCACAGAAACACAAAAGCAATGAAACAAGGTCCTCATGCATGCAACTCCAGCCTGGATACAGTTCACAGTTGAGGTCAAGAAGCCTGGTTTAATTACTTGGTCTAAAATTATTAGACCAATCGTGGTGCACTTGTGTCAGCAGCATATGTTAGCATTGATGTTTATCTGTAATGACTCAGTTTTTCTATTTGTATTCATGGTTTTGTCCCTCCAACACACTTCCGGACACTCTTTTGTGAAATGACTATAAGGGATGGTGCGAGTTGATCGTAATTTAGGGGAGACAAGCAGTAATGAGAAATTCATTATGCCATAATAGGCATAGCATTTTTTCGTGATCAAAGTTTTTTATTGCTTTTCATGTGCAAAGCACTACAAAACTGTAAAGAATATTCACTTAGAATGAACCACAGTGTAGGGGGCAGCAGACACATCTAATACTAAGTAACATACAACATTTAATTAAATGCGTTCATGTAAAATTGACTACGAGTTTTATTTATCAAAAGTGTCCTGGAAAAAAAATGTATCATGGTTTCCAAAAAATATTAACAGCAAACCTTTGTCGAAGCTCAGATCATGTACACTGAAGACTGGAGTAATGTGCTGAAAAGTCGCTTTGCATCAAGGATAAATTTACATTTTTCAAATATAATTCAATTAGAAAACCTTTTTTGAATTGTAATAATATTTCCCATAGTACAGTTTTTACTGATTTTTTGACCAAATAAATATAGCTTGGTGAGCAGAAGAACTGCTTTTTAGTTTAAAAAGCCTACCAATCCTAAACTTGCACATGGATGTTCGGATGGTTCCTCCTCCTTCGAAGGAGCGCAGGGTTCGGCTCCGGATGTTGGCGGATCTTCGCCAACGGGGGATGGAGATTGGAGGTTTCGCTCAGTCCTTTTGGAACCTTGCGGTAGGGATGGGACTTCATGACTCAGACTTGAAGAAGTCTTTAATTGTGGTTTAGACAATCCCGTGCTTACTCGGGAGATGGATGGGCTTAAAATGCTTGACTTTTGGGGCTTCATTGATTATCTTGGTTACCGCAACTTGGTGATCTCATGTCGGTCTGAGTCTCTTGCAGTGCCCCGGGAGATGCAGGAACCCGCTCCAGTCGGGGAGCTCGCTGAGTCCACTCCAGAGCCCGTTCCGATCCAGGAGCTCACCGAGCCCGCTCCCGCCACGGAGCTCGCAGAGCCCGCTCCAGCCCCGGAGTTCGCAGAGCCCGCTCCAGTCCCGGAGTTCGCGGAGCCCAGTCCAGTCCCGGAGTTCACGGAGCCCGTTCCAGTCCCGGAGTTCACAGAGCCCGTTCCAGTCCCGGATTTCACAGAGCCCGCTCCAGCCCCGGAGTTCGCAGAGCCCGCTCCAGCCCGGGAGTTCGCAGAGCCCGCTCCAGCCCCGGAGTTCGCAGAGCCCGCTCCAGCCCCGGAGTTCACAGAGCCCGCTCCAGCCCCGGAGCACCCGGAGCTCACAGAGCCCGCTCCAGACCCGGAGCTCACACAGAGCCCGCTCCAGTCCCGGATCTCACAGAGCCCGCTCCAGCCCCGTATTTCGCATAGCCCCGCTCCGCCCCGGAATTCGCAGAGCCCGCTCCGCCGCCGGATTCGCAGACCCTCTCCAGCCCCTGGGTCGCAGAGCCCGCTCCAGCCCCGATTTCGCAGAGTCCAGTCCAGTCCCGGAGTTCGCAGAGCCCGCTCCAGCCCGGGAGTTCGCAGAGCCCGCTCCAGCCCCGGAGTTCGCAGAGCCCGCTCCAGCCCGGGAGTTCGCAGAGCCCGCTCCAGCCCGGGAGTTCGCAGAGCCCGCTCCAGCCCGGGAGTTCGCAGAGCCCGCTCCAGCCCGGGAGTTCGCAGAGCCCGCTCCAGCCCGGGAGTTCGCAGAGCCCGCTCCAGCCCGGGAGTTCGCAGAGCCCGCTCCAGCCCGGGAGTTCGCAGAGCCCGCTCCAGCCCGGGAGTTCGCAGAGCCCGCTCCAGCCCCGGAGTTCGCAGAGCCCGCTCCAGCCCGGGAGTTCGCAGAGCCCGCTCCAGCCCGGGAGTTCGCAGAGCCCGCTCCAGCCCGGGAGTTCGCAGAGCCCGCTCCAGCCCGGGAGTTCGCAGAGCCCGCTCCAGCCCGGGAGTTCGCAGAGCCCGCTCCAGCCCGGGAGTTCGCAGAGCCCGCTCCAGCCCGGGAGTTCGCAGAGCCCGCTCCAGCCCGGGAGTTCGCAGAGCCCGCTCCAGCCCGGGAGTTCGCAGAGCCCGCTCCAGCCCGGGAGTTCGCAGAGCCCGCTCCAGCCCGGGAGTTCGCAGAGCCCGCTCCAGCCCGGGAGTTCGCAGAGCCCGCTCCAGCCCGGGAGTTCGCAGAGCCCGCTCCAGCCCGGGAGTTCGCAGAGCCCGCTCCAGCCCCGGAGTTCGCAGAGCCCGCTCCAGTCCCGGAGTTCGCAGAGCCCGCTCCAGCCCGGGAGTTCGCAGAGCCCGCTCCAGCCCGGGAGTTCGCAGAGCCCGCTCCAGCCCGGGAGTTCGCAGAGCCCGCTCCAGCCCGGGAGTTCGCAGAGCCCGCTCCA
>JADLZN010010058.1:0-69370 GCA_018155175.1 Sinocyclocheilus anophthalmus | reverse complement strand
TTGTTTTTTTTGTTTGTGTTTTTTTTTTTTTTTTTTTTTTTTTTTTTTTTTTTTTTGTGTTTTTTTTGTGTTTTGTGGTGCGCCGCGCCTCGGGTTGGTTTTTTTGTCTGGGTGTGTGTGATGTGCGCGCGCGTGTGTGTGTTTGTTGCTCGCGCTCGCGTGTGTGGTGGTGTTCGCGCCGCGTGGTGTGTTGTGTGCTCGCGCGCTGTGTGGTGCCGCGCCGCGTGTGTGTGTGTGTGTGTTGTTTCTGCTCTGTGCGCGCGCGTGTGTGTGTTTGTGTGATGCGTGCCGTGTGTGTGTGGTGTGTGTTGGTGTGGGCGTGGCGCGTGTGTGTGTTTGCGCGTGTGTGTGTGTGTGTGCGCCGCGCGAATGTGTTGTGTCCGTTTTGTGTTCCCCCTGCGACATAATTTGTATAATGACAAAGGTATGACATAGTTATTACAAGGAGAAGGTGACTTTTCATGACATTACCCCATGTCCCCACTTTTCGAAACGCTTATAAATCACACAGAATGGAGTGTATTGAAAATCTGAAATGCACAAAGTTTCCTGTAAGGGGTAGGTTTAGGTGTAGGGTTGGGGTGGGGTGATAGAACATACGGTTTGTACATATAAAAATCATTACGGCCGATGGGATGTGTCCCCCGCTTTTCCCAAAAACAAAACCTGTGTGTGTGTGTGAAAGAGAGAGGAGTTTTTGTTATTGTGTGTGGGTGGTGTGTGAGAGAGAGAGGGTGTGTTGGTGGGTGTGTGGGGGTGAGAGAGAGAGAGAGGGTGTGTGTGTGTGGGTGTGTGTGGTGTGTGAGAGAGAAGAGTGGTGTGGTGGTGTGTGAGAGAGAGAGTTGTGTGTGGTGTGTGAGAGAGAGAGTGTTGGTGGGGGTGTGTGTGAGAAGAGAGAGGTGTGTGTGTGTGTGGAGAGATAGAGTGTGGGTGTGTGTGTAGAGAGAGAGAGTGTGTGTGTGTGGTGAGAGAGAGTGTGTGTGTGTGTGGTGTGTGTATGTTAGAGAGAGGGTGTGTGTGTGTGTGAGTGAGAGTGTGTGTGTTTGGGTGTGTGTGTGTGTGTGTGTGGGGAGTGAGAGTGTGGGTTGTGAGAGTGTGTGTGTGTGTGTGTGTGTAGAAGAGAGTGGTGTGTGCACGGTTTTTGTACAAATGAGGACCCAAATTTGTATGACATGGGTATGACATAGGTATTACAAAGAGAAGGTGACTTTTCAGGACATTACCCCATGTCCCCACGTTTCAAAACGCTTATAAATCACACAGAATGAAGTGTATTAAAAATCTGAAATAGCAGAAAGTCTCCAGTGAGGGGTAGGTTTAGGGGTATGGTTAGTGTAGGGCAATAGAATATACGGTCTTGTACAGTATACCACCTGTCGCCTATGGGATTCCCCGACTTTCACAAACAAACCTTAGTGTGGTGTGTGTGTGGTGATATCCACAGGGGTGAGAACAGGTTACCATTGGAGAAGCCTTTGCTATTTATAGCAGCTGTCAACAGCAGGCAGAGACTTCGTGGCATACTAATTGGTTGCATTTGCAGGTAAGTCAGAGCTGTGCATCTCCTCCCGTTCCATTTGTGGCCAGCTGAGCACTGACCGTTCCCCCGATAAGATCTACTAGAGGATTATTTTTCACCCTCGTGGCTCTCAGATGCCATTTCAACAACTGCTTTCCACAGAAACTGATAATGAGAGATATGAAATGCATTTGCATACATGCACACAATATTTAGGCTATGCTTATCTCCTCCATCAGCGATAAAAGACCCTAATTTAGCGCACCAAATTGTTTTCGGCTGATCGGAGGATCCTGTATTCACCGTGAGTCGGCTCCAACCGAAATCTGTAAATCGTGTCACACTCAGTTCCAGAATTAGCTGCTCACAGCTTTCAGCACAGATGGCGTCATCCCCGCTCACTGCAAATGCCTTACATTCTAGTACAAGCACACTGACCTCTTCCTTAATCCTAATTAGGACTGTAATTTCTGCCAGAGCCTTCTTCAAGAGCAGTGGCAGTACAAGCGTTTGCTTTGAAACAAAAAAGAGAAACTCTCGTGACATTAAACATTATGAGATGGTGACGTGTCTGGATTTCTGATGACGTCTTTACGATGATGGATTAGAGCATGAAATACACATAAGCATCATTGCAGCCGTCTGCGTGTTTCTCTAAATAATGGGCTGTGACAAATACATAGGCGAATTGGGCTAAATCCCTGAGCAGGCTTAATAAAATCGAGAGTGAGCTGAAATCTAATGGACATTAACTCGTATATTCTCTCAGCTGTTCGAGCCCTAAAAGTTCCCAGTGCTGGAAACAGCATCTATTGTTGAGCATGTGAATTGTGTAGCAGTGAGGTACGGATTGGCTGACAGCTGAATAATGCCACCCCACAGTCGCTGGAGACTTGTTGATTTAGCAGAGATATGCACATAATCCTCCTCACTTCCTGTTCAAAAGAAATGCCCCAGAATGCAACGAGGTAGGTGAAAAGAGCACCCTGGGGGTGACTCTTTATAAGAGGGAATATTGTTATGTTTCACTAATGTAATAAACATTTATATTAACCCTCAGTTCTGTTAAAGGGATAGTTCCCCAAAAATGAAAATGTTGGTTATCTGCTTACCCCAGGCATCCAAGATGTAGGTGACTTTGTTTCTTCAGTAGAACACAAACGAAGATTTTTAACTTAAACCGTTGCAGTCTGTCAGTCTTATAATGGAGGTGAATGAGAATCACGGCTTTGAGAGTAAAAAAAAACAAAANTACACAAACAAAACCAAATTAATCCTGCGGCACTTATAAGTGCATTACCCCCACCTATCTCTCAATGGCGCGTTTCCCCTGCTGTGGTACGATCGGCTCGATACAATCTCAGTAACGGCACGGTTCGGCCACCGGTTGCTTTCCACTGCAGTTCAGTCCCCCCCTGCTTTTAGAGTGGCGGGATTATTCACATGTTGTTAAGTTGCGCCGCCTCTACTCCACACTCCTAAATAAACCGTTTTCCATTCCGCATCGCCCCCATAAAGCTCCTCCGCTAGATCCGGCTCCTCTGCCTAAACGAAGGAACGTCTGTTACTTCCGCAACAATACAACAAACTTTTTGGTTGTTACAAAAAGGCGCTCGTTTCAAAACAGTTTGGTTCGTCCGTTCCGCTGGATGTGCTGATTTAAATCAAAAAAAAAAGAAAAAAAAAAAAGAGGATTCTTTGGGTTTGTGTCGCAAGTCCAGTGACGCAGGTAGTGACGATTCTCACCGGCCAATCCGTGATCAGCAGAGTTTACACGTCACGTGTTGGTAACGGTACGGTTCGCTTGGAACCTCAACCGAGGTGGTACTAAAAAAAGGACCAGGTACCAGGTACTGTACCCAGTGGCACACCCCCCAACAGTGAACCGTACCGAGCCGTACCGTGCCGTTCTATGCAAGTTGAAAAAGCGCCAAAAGTCACCTACATCTTGGATGCCCTGGGGGTATTTTTACACACAATAATCAAACTAAAAATATACAATTTTACCCATATATATATATATATATATAATATAGTACCCCCATATAAATAAAATAAAAAAACAGTAAGGATAAACAGAAATATCTCAGTCTCTATAGAATCAAGCTCTCACTGAGCAGTGACTAAACCAGCAGCAGGAAGTCTATAAACTGCATAATAGCCCTGGCAGCAGCATTCACTTCTCTCTTCAAGATACAATCAGTGCTAAAACAGCAAGTCAAGCAAAAACCCCTGACCTCTCATTGTCTATTGTACAGTGCTGGCCCCCCATAGCATCTCTTGTTAATTGCCTTTTGTTTGCACTCCTGTACAAAAGCCATGTTTTGTAGTGCTACTCACTGAACATTTGGAGCAGAAGTTGTTGCTGCTGTTATAAAAATCTTTACCTCTGCCACATGCATCTGTTATAAAATAGATTGCATTTAAAAATGAAATCAATATGACTATTGGCTCAAGCATAACGTTCGTTTGTACCAGTAATTGTGGTTTGATTTCTTGTCATCATACATTTACAATATAGAGAATTCAAGAAAAGTATAAAATGAGGATCATAGCTCCTGCCTGCCCCATAAAATGTATTAGTTATATTTTTGCATAATGTTCCTTTGTGTTATACATAATGCATTTTATTTTTTATGAATTTAATTTTCTGTCAAAATCATATTAATTTTTAATCAGATTCAGAAAATAAAAATAGTAATTTGCTGCTATATACGTAAGTAGTACAATCTGCAAAAAGGTTTCTACATGGCCACTTCTCTCTTTTCATTTGCAAATGTGCAAATACAAGCCACATTCACTTCTGGCTCTATAGCAACACCATAAAATACGCCTTCTCTCTCCAGCACCTTCGCTTTGCTTCAGTACCAATGATGTACAGCACAGAGAGATTTAAATCAGGATTACAAACCCAATCAATCCATGAACACAGTTCTGCAAATACTGTATATAGCTGGTTATGCAAGCCTTTCATTTGGGAAACAGCCAAACACACAGACGTTGAGGTTTTCAGCAACACTAAAATGCAACAGAAAACCTGAGTAAATTAATTAACATGCATACGAAACTACACAGCAGACAAGTACTCAGGTCGTCTTGTGACAGTCTTCCGAGCTTTTTTTTTGTCCTCCAAAGTGTCTCTAATGTAAACAAGAGAGGGTCTACTCTCAGGATGATGTATACCGAGTTTAACCGACTCGCCTGTTTGAGGAAGGCTTTTGGATCTGTTTTCAGGAACTGTAATTCACTGCTACTTTGATGTCAGATTAATGTGCATCCTCATGCCAAATCCACAGAAGTAATGCAGAACGGCCAGGCACAAGGTTCACTGATAACGTGTGACTGTCTGAGAATATAGACAACAGGTGAGTCAGTGTTTGGACAGACACTGCAGGTGAGAGATCGAATGGGGAAAGCTACTTTCAGGGCTGGATCGACTTTCTACAACTGTTGCAACTTTCCTTGTTTGCTGATTGTAAGGGATTGTTCAGCCAAAAATTAAAATTCTGTCATCGTGTGCTGTTTCAAACCTATATGGCTATATACCCAAACTACAATTCGTTTTTTTAATAATGAAAGTAAAAATAGAATGGATCAGTGTCTGTGACAATACAAAAATTGTTTTGACTGGTTAGTTAACGGCAAACCACCGCATACAGAACGTCTTGGTTACGTATGGTAACCCTCGTTCCCTGAAGGAGGGAACGGAGACGTCACGTCGGTGACCGACAAATTGTGATCTCGCTTAGAGAGACCAATCCACGTAGAGTGTAAACTAAATGAGCCAATGCACATTGGCATGTGATTATTGCATCCAGCCTGCCGCTGATCACAGCGTGAGTATAAGTAGGTAGCAGATGCAGTGCATATTCAGGTTTTTCGCTGAGGAGCCGAGCCGGTGACCCGGCCGCTCAGTGGTGGTACAGGAGCTGTGGCGTCGGATGACCGACGAATTGGGATCCTACTAAAAGGCCACAGATACCGCCCCTTCCAGTGTCCTGCGAGAGCCTCCTGCATCCCTACTTTTTGGCGCATGGCAGGGCTTACCACAAGAGGACCAGCTACTGTTGCTATGGCACTACCTACTCAGTAAGACTGGATAACACTGGGAAACGTACCCGTTCCACTTGGAACAGGAATGTTGCGGAAGCTCCATCCTTCCCGAAGGAGGTTTTCGGAAGCAAATACACACATGAACATTCCTTAGGTGCATAAGGAAGAATGGAGGGGGGGGGGGGGTGAGGTGATTGAACCCTCTTGGAATGGCCGAAGTCTGCCGGCGAAACATGGGCTTGAGGCTATACCGTGGACTTTACACATATGGGATCCACTTAGGTTTCTACATATGGAACCCAGCCCTCTACCGGTTCTCATGGATTCATTGAGTGAGGGCCTGGCCCGGATGTTCCGCCACGTCTGGCTGCCGAGGGGATGGAAGAGCTCGACATGGTCTACAGTACGGACTCTCTGGAGCGGTTTTAGCAAGCAGACACTAAACCGGGGCCTCTCAGTGCTTCTACCCATTTTGAGGTGAGAACACCGAGGATACCGGCTCCGAATTCTAGGCACGAATCGTCAACCGAAAATTTGTGCAGGTCCCCTACCCTCTTGATGAATGCCAATGAAACCAGGAGTAGGGTTTTCATTGAAAGTAACTTCAGCTCAACTGACTGCAAAAGGCTCAAATGTGTTCCCTAGAGGGTAATGCGGGGGCCGTGGAGACTTAGCCTTCAGCCCCCCTAAAGACCCTGATGATCAGGTCATCTTCCCCAGTACTCGCCTTCTACTGGTCTGGTTATCAGCGATCGCGGCGACATAGACTGTGGAGGGGGGAGGAGACAGCCTTCGCTCCGAACCTGCTGCAAGAGGTCAGCACGACTCTGACATGCATCTTCGGGGGTCTTCTCAGTGAGAAGAACACCACTCAACGAACAGGTTCCACTTCAAGGCGTAAGCGTGTTTCGTAGACGGTGCTCTCGCTGAAGTGACGGTGTCAACTACCCCTTGGGGTAGGCCACCCAGAACCTCCGCGTCCTGTCCAGGGACCACAAGTAGAGATTCCACAAGTCTGGACGCGGGTGCCAAAGGGTGCCCCGTCCCTGAATCAGTAGATCCTTCCTCAAGAATCGCCCAAGGAGGGGCTGTCACGAGATCATTAGTTCCGGGAACCATATGCATATTTGTGAAGGCATCAGTGGCCAGCTGTGTGACAGTGCATCCGTGCTGATTGTTCCCTCGGTCAGGGAGTAGAACAACTGGCAGTGAAAGGTTTCTGGAGAGGCAAGCAGGTCTACCTGAGCAGCTCCAATACGTCTCCAAATCAGCTGGACCATCTGTGGATGGAGTCGCCATTCTCCTGGGAGTGCAGCTCGAGATAGTTCGTCGGCTGCCCGGTTGAGCAGCCCTGGAATGTGAACAGCACAAAGCGACCTCAGATGCTTGACTCCAGAGGAGGAGGTGGTGGGCGAGTTGTGACATGCGACGGGAGCGCAGATCACCTTGTTGGTTGATGTACGCAACGTTCGCTGTGTTGTCCGTGCGGACTAGTAAATGCTTGCTTCGTAAGCGCCCTTTGAGACGGCTCAGTGCAAGGTGCACTGCCAGTAACTCGAGGCAGCCAGTGCAGTTGGGTCCCCGTCCAAACCCCTGACACTGCAACCCCGTTGTACGTGGCCCCCCAGCCGGTGTTTGAGGCATCCCGGTGAACCACAGATGCCTGGAGAAACCTGTTCTAGGGGCACCCCCCTGGCCCGAGAAACACAGGGCTTCCACAGTTGTGAAGGTTTGGCGGCAGGCCGGTTAACTTGACCTGGTAATGCGCGTTGCCACGCCCACGCTCGGGACTGGGCCAGTATGAGCCAGTCGTTGAGGTAGTTGAGAATGTGAATGCCCTGCTCTCTCAGAGTGAATAAGGGCTGCCTCCGCAACTTTCGTGAAGACACGAGGTGACAGGGACAGCCAGAAGGGGAGGACCTTGTACTGATATGCCCGTCCTTCGAACGCAAACGGCAGAAATGACTGTGGCGCGTCCTTCAGGTCAATCGCTGCAAACCAAATCTTGGGGACGGATGCACCTGAAGATGCACTTCTGCATGAGCATCTTGAACGGGAGCCTGTGAAAGGCCCGGTTCACGACGCGCAGGTCCAAGATACGTCTCAACCCACCGCCTTTCTTGGGTAGGTGCAGCCTGGATGTGTGCACCCACGCGACCAATAAACCCCAACCGCTTAGATCTCTAAGCAGAAGGTCAGGAGCAAAACGATAAAACCGCTCGGCTCCGAAGCGAAAAGCTGGTATGCGTTGCACCGGCTGTCTTTTTATGCTCACGCTGTGATCAGTGGCAGTTGGATGCAGTTATCGCATGCCAATGTGCATTGGCTCTTTAGTTTACACTCGAAGTAGATTGGACACTCTAAGCGAGATCCCAATTTCGTCGATCATACGACGTGACGTCGAGAGTGACCGACTAAAAGGGAACACAGCACAACATAACCTGGATTCACACTCGTCAAATTATCACACACCTGCAGCTCTTGTGAGAACAGCGAAAAACAGAATAAAATATCAAATAAAAAGAATAAAATAAATAGGCCTACACTAAATATTTTTCACTTAAATAATTAACAAATTAAGATGACAAAACGAAAACACACTTAAACCTTCTATGCATCTTAAAGAACCGGCAGAGTCTTTTTTTTCGTCAGACATAAAAATAAATAGCAGGCCTACCTCAGTGCACAATGTGTCTAGATTTTATTTTAAAAAAAAAGTAGCCTAAAATGTTGACGTGCTGTGCGATAGTCAGGAGTAGAGCTCTGTGCGGAACTGTTTCGTAATGCTGCTCCCGCTGAATTTCTGACAACTACCTCCTGTCTCCCGCGATTTTTGTGCCAGGCTCCAGCCAACGAAGAGGGCTACTTTTAAACTGTTGCCCTGGGTTGATTTTCCCCTGTGGGTAAACAAATATGTATAGCATACTTTTCTTTTACCATGCAGCAAACTTACTTGAAATACTTGGGTGTATTTTTGGGCGGATACTTACAAAAAAAAACTTTTAAACTGTTTAAACTGGTCAATTTTTTTTACTTTCAGTTAAACAGTTAATATGAACGTCCCTATTCTCAAGAATTTTTTTTATTATTATAATCAATGTTGAAAACAGATGTGCTGCTTCATATTTTTTGTGGAAACCATAACTCCTTTCGTTCAGTGTTTCTTTGATGAACACTTTTCAGCGTTCTTTGATAAACAGAAGAACAGCATTTATTTGAAATATAAAATCTTTTGTAACATTATAAATATATTTAATGTCACTTTTGATCAATTTAACTCATCCTTGCTGAATTAAAGTATTAATAAAAAGAAATTACTGATCCCAGACTTCTGAACAGTAGTGTATCATTTATATATCTATAATTTATCATTTAAATTTATATAGCGTATAATATAAATAACTAAATAATAAAAACTTATAAACTTAAATTTCAGTCCATTTCTCACATAAAACATTGGATTCAGAAGACAAGACTTATATAACATATGTCATATAAACCACTTTTATGGTGTTTTTGTGGCCTTTTTGAAGCATTAATTCTCCATTCCCCATTCAGTTATTGTATCAAAATTACTTTTGTGTTTTACATAGGAAAAATATTCTTATGTAATCAAAATATTCATACAAATTCCATTATAAACAGTGAGAATTTCCCAGCTTGTACTGAGAAGCTTTATGTATAAACATCTTCAGTTTCATGTGCAAGACTGATCACACCTCAGAGACTGAGTGTTAACACGACCACAGATTAGAACAGTGAGAGTTTTGCATAAATATGTCATATATACTTGTGCTTCACCTAAAAAAAAAGCAGAGAAATTTAAAGAGAGCAAGTTAGGCTGAAACAACAAATGTTCGCAAAGGCATGCTTCAGACTCAAATAGTTTGCATACACCATCTAAGTGACAAGAGAGGGAATGTTGCAGTGAAACAGGTGGGGTGAGAGTGGGGGGTTCACGGCTCGGGACGCACACCATCTGAGCACCATGCAAGCAGTGACCTCCCCAAAGGAATCAGTTCATCACCTGCTCAGAAAGATCACCTCTTGTTTGGGAAATGCTTTGCTCCTGCTCACTCGGCGAAAATGTGGAGCATTCAGTGACCA
Organism: Sinocyclocheilus anophthalmus; assembly: GCA_018155175.1. Lineage (NCBI taxonomy): Eukaryota > Metazoa > Chordata > Actinopteri > Cypriniformes > Cyprinidae > Sinocyclocheilus > Sinocyclocheilus anophthalmus. Next base: position 59,691 of record JADLZN010010058.1, on the reverse strand, counting down.
TCCGCTTGCCCAGACATCTAAAACAAATGTGGACATTCCAGTGGACCATGGGAGGATGTAAAAGACTGACATCTTGATGCAACCAGAGGAAAGCACATGATATCATGGGGCTGTAGCAGCAGAGCGAGGGTGTGTACTTCTATTCAACAGTCTGATTCTGTTGCTCTTTTCCCCATTTGCAGATTTGCTAGAAGTGTTAACACTTGCAAAAACAAACGCAACATATTATATTTCAAATAATAAAATGTTCTTGGTTTTCCACAGAGGCCGCATTAAAACTTGGACAGAGATCTCACAATCCTTCATGATTTACCAACAGTGACATTTCAACTGCTTTGGCGCTTTTTCAAGGCCCAGGAGGCCACAGTGATTATGGATGGAGATTACAGACACATCTGATGTTAACATGCCCAGTTTGAAAAAAATAAATCAGGGAAAGAACCATGCTTACAAGTGGAGCTTGAGCCAGGAGTATTCAAATAAAGTGAACCAATTTAGTCTCCATTCTTTCATGAGGCAACCTGAGACTTATCGTAAAGTAGGGCTGGGTATCGATAGACATTTCCTGATTCAATTCATATGGGTATGTTTCACTTACAATGTCCATTTAAATGGTAAATAGCAATGGTAATGTGAGGTAATTTGAACATTATTGATACCTCTCTGTGGAATCAGTTAATTCATCAGACTGATTCAAACTTGCTTGTCAGTTTTTTTTTTTTCAATGATTCATCAAAAGGACCCGCTCAAAGAGTTATTTGTTTGTGATTTGGACTACACTGGTTGTGCCGCATGGTTTTGATTCATTAAAAAGAGCCATTTCATAAGAATCACTAGTTTGTAAATTGGATGCTAACAAGCATTGAAAAAATTGAATCAGGGAAACAACCACACTTAGTGTATATTTCTTGATTTGATTCTGATTAATGAGGACATTTTTCAGTTACAATGGCCATTTAAATGGTAATGTGAGGTAATGGTAACTTGATGTTGATTCAGTAAGTGCTCTGTCGGATTGAGAACTCATTAGACTGATTCAAACTCCTAAGCTTGTCCGCTTTTTTAATGATTCACCAAAAGGACCTGCTCAAAAGAGTCATTTGTTTTTGATTATTACACTGGTTGTGCTGCATGATTTCAATTCACTATAAATAACCAGTTATTAGAACCATGAGTTCATGAAACAAACTGCACCAGCCATGGTGGTGTTATTACATGCAGGCCATGAGGATAGGAAGACATGTTTCATGGAGCAGGCCATTTTACCTCACACATTCAATTTGGAGGGCAAACTGAGGTAGCACTGCATACATTTTGCATCGGTTGATCCAGATGTGCATGCCTGCCAATGCCTAATGTCCTGACCCGACTAAATGACGCTTATCTGCTTTAAGCCTTTGCTGCCCAGAGAGAATACAATGTAAACTCACTAATGAGGGTAGTTTTACGAGGGGAATAGTATTTCCTCAACTGCTGAAAATATCTCTCACTCAGTCAACTCTATTGCCGTTATTTTGGAATCTCCAATTTGGATTGCAGTATATATAATTAACCCCACCCATGATAAGTGTAACACATGTGATGTCTACTTCTGATAGACAACTGCACTCCCTTTTCCTGAAATAAGGCCAGCTCAAACATCCAGCATTGAGAGGAAACTTATCCAAGGATAAGAACATTTTCTAACTCAGATTCGGAGTTTCCATCGCACTGATGGTCTTTGACTTGTGTAAATATTCTCCCTCAACAATAGGATGTTGCCTGTAGACATATGAGGAGTGATCTTGAGTGGTGCTGATATGAAATAAAGCTGCATGGTTGCCCACTTCTGCATGAATGACTCTGTGGCAGATAATTTATTTCAATCTACATCTGTGGCAGTTTCATCCGCTCAAAAATGGAGATTCCAAGTGAAAATTCCATGAATGTGCACATAACCATAAGACTATTGTGCTTGTGCAGTGGAAAAGGAGAAGAAAAAGGGTCTTTTTTCAACTTTGGGGAAAACTTTTACTTCTGAGGAGTGCAATGGCTATATGGGCCTATACTTTCAACGAGCCATGCTAAAAGGCATTATTTGTGTTTCTTCTTGGGCCTTATTTTTGCCATAAATAATTTGTTGTCTCTATTCTTTCTCTACTGCTTTATGTTTTAATATTTCAAGACGCCACACATCAGTGTTCTCCTTGTTCTTCAGTCCACAGAACTACAATGGGAAGCTGTAATTTAGGTACCGCACAATATGTCCTCAGACAATGTGGCATCCTGTCTCTTCTAGTTCAATGCTTTGAATTTAAACACAATAAACTGATCCAAATTAGTGCACTGCATGCATCATGATAAAAACTATATTTTACTATAAGTAAAATAAAACAGTAAACTGTTTTTTTATTTTTATTTGTTAAAATCCTTTAGACAACTAAAAAAAAAAAACTGGGTACACAAAAACAGAAAAAAGGAGAAAATGCTAAGTGTCCCTTGAGCTCAGAGGCAAATGATTGAAACTAACCTTCACAGAAATTCAATTGAAGCATCAGTATAATTAGAACTTTTCGGACAATTTATGCAAATGCCATTGCAGTTCAATACTTTCAGAAGACAGAAACGATCATGGGCATTGGGAAAAAATTGCTACAGCCAATCATTTCTACTATTTATGAGAACATCCCCCAGGCCATGCACACTCCCAGAGCTTTGCCAATGAAGAGGTCAAGTACAACAGATACAGACTATTAATGTTGTGCAATAAAGCTAGCACGTACACATCACTCTTTGCAGTGTATATCTAATACTAAATCGATGCACAAACAATATTATAATCCAGATCCAAAAGTATCTTGCCTAAGCACTGCTACTCTGATATATACTGGAACATACATGAAACTATAGTAAATATTTTGATAACCAATAAAATTAAAGAAAACATCCCACCCCATCTGTATAATACTCAATTTAATTAAAACCAAAGTTACAAAGCTACACCTTTACATTCCCTCTGTATTTGTTTTTGCACTCTGTTTTGCTCTGATGTTCCAGAAAACATCAATAACAACAGCATCTTTTCCACTTTGGTTAGTTACAGTAAGATCTTTTAATTACATACAGCATTCTGGCATTGTTTCCGTATCTCTGCACGCGTTATTAAGATGTCTTAAGTCTCAGCAAATCTTCTTAAAGGCTACCGACTGATTAGTTTCCTGCAGGAAGCGTCTCATGCCCACTATCTTAGCGACTCCTTTTAAGGTCATCTTGGTATACGCTGATATGCAGCTGTGATGTAAACATGCAGCCTGTATTGTCTGCTATAGGGCAAATCTCTGAGATAACATGTTCGCCTTGGGACACTACGAACAAACTGCTATGTATAACCATCAGATATCAGAAAACAAGCAGGAGCTTTGCCATGAACTTAAAGGTGTAATAGGTGATTGTCTTTAGAAACATTTTTTGTTATGCTGGATGAAAGTAAGTTAAGTGGTCTAAATGTATTTCTCTGTATTTATATATTCTGTGGAAGGCTTAGGACCAAGAAATGTTCGTCCAATCAAAACGCTCGGTCTGAGCGTTTTAATAAGCTTTCCTACCTGCCTGTCAACGTATGTATTGGCATACCTCTGCGCACCGGGTTCGCGCACAGGATACGTCATCAGCGCGTTCACACAAGCTGTGGAGACAGAGCGAGGATGGCAGGCAAACAAATATCAACAACCGATCTTTCTTCCTGGAATTGTAGTAATTTTAAAGATTTCTCACCGGTGAATGACACATGATGTAGCCCAATGGTTAATCCAGCCCTCGCGCCAGCTCGTTAGAAGTGAGCTATGTGCATGAACTATGTTCCGATCGAAATGATCCCTACACAGTGTTCATTGCTCCCTACTCCCAGAGCAGGGGAAATCCATTGAAGTTTACTTCACTTCAGAACATGGGCTGGAATTGGGAAAAACGAGTAGCTATTGTGGTAATGTGTCTCTGGATGTGAGTGTAAATGCGTTAGGGCGGGCATGGGCTTTGGACGGACGATTCAGGGGAGGGTGGGACGTTCGCTTTCAGTGCTATCAGGCTAAAGTTAGCATTTTCCAAGATCTCCTATTGCACCAAGAATCATAGACAAACATGAATTGCAAAGTAGTTTTACATTAAATATTACTCAAATTAAAAAATTGTATTTAATAGAATACAAAAGAAGATGTTTTGAAGAATGTTTCAACTGTTTTTGTTCATACACTGAACTTCAGTGGGGTCCAAAACAACATTGACATTCACTGTATGGACACAAACAAACAAACAAAAAAAGCTGAAATTTTTCTAAATACATTCTTTCATATTCTACAGAAGAAAGAACGTCATACCGGTTTGCAACGACATGAGGGTGGGTAAATGATGACATAACTGTAATTTTTTTGGGTGATCTATCCCTTTAATTGTGATGCTTCTCATAAATTAGCACCACTATATTCATAAATACTCATTTGGAATTCCAGAGTTTTCCCATTGGCCTACAAATTGGCATCATGATCAACCAACTTTATTGTCAGTAAAAGAAATCCTGCTTAACAGCATTATCCATAAAACCACTATTCAAAACAAACTTATTTTGCCTTTTAAATATACTGTAGGCTTATATACACACCTCTGGGCCACTGGGTAGAAAGATCTCAACCAATGTCTGGCATAATGACAAATATCCCAGGCACCTACTTGTTCAGGACACGGTCTCAAACCCCCAACAGCTGTACTCAGCACATACTATATTACAAAGTTCATTTAAGTTTTGAGGCCACTGGGGGAATCAAACATCCTTTTCAAAACATAGGCAAACCATTGAGCTTGTATTAAAGAGTAACTTGCTTTTTTCACTCTGATTTTGTCCGACTGCTCTGCGTAAAGTCTATGGGGGAGCTACAATGATGGTAATCTGACTCAACTAAAGACTTTGAAGTTTTATCTTAATCTATAAATACAGATGCTCAGATTTACTAGCATTTTGTGAATTAGATGGCATCTTGAAATAAATCTAATTTGCCTGTGGCTGTCATAAAAAAGTTCAAGCTCAGCTTTAAGGGTTGCCTGGTTTTATTTTCAAACTCATCCCTGTTAACTTAGCAAGTAAGTGCGAGAAGCATTATGAGGTGGCCTTAACGCCGTCCTGCCAGATGGTCTGAGTGCAATCTGTCAGTACAATCTGACCAGTCGGCTAAACGCATACAACAAATCTGGTGCTAATGGTGGATTTTAACCCAGAGAGGAGTTACACTGCAAATAAGATTCTCATTAAGGTTGCTCTGTTTATGTTGCCTTAACTTATCAACTGTAATCATTCTTTGATACACATCCAAGGCAGTGGAGGCACTATTTTAAGAGAGGTATTTTGCAACTATTGCTCTTTAAAATATATAGGCTTAAAGGCGCTACGAATGGAAATCGTTACAAACTGACATGAAATAGGCTAGGGTTATTGATTTTCTCCTTTCTGGTGAACAGCCATCCGATCCCAATGAAAAAGTGGGTCGTCGAGGAGGTCATAAATTGTTCTTATGATTGACTGTTTGCGGGTCTGACTAGAGTCATAAAAATGACAAAGAGTAATTCGATGGAGAGATAATAAATCCAAGTGGATGAGCTGTTTGTTGATAGAGCTTCGTATCATGTATTGGAGTTTCTTGTACAGCCACACATCATCTCCCACAGTCACTAACCTCAAAAATGAGCTTCTGCTTGTGTGTATTTGGAAATGTGATAATCTGTCAAGCTCATCATCTTATTCCCTCAAAACCTCTGCTCGAACAGTCAACAAATGCATTTGCGGGTCTTTTTTTATCACCATGCCGAAGTCATCAGCTCTTCACAGCACTCACTTTAGAACTTACTATCTGCTGTGAGGGATTCAAATCATCGTCACCAAGGTGAATCATAGGAGTTAGACTGTTCTATCTGTCAACATTTGTACTCGTGATAGGGAACATCAAATACGAAGTGTGCAAATGGCAGATGTTTCAGCTGGGAATGAAGATGCCACTCTGTTTAACCGAGACAAAAATCTTATATGCAATTGTTTACTGTCCTTACACATCATTAGATGCAGGGCAGTGGAATGAATAAAAGTTTAGCAGTGCGTTTTCAGAATGGTGTGTTATGCGGCAGACATTGCAAAAGACGTCAGACACAAGCACAACTACGCGTTTACATAGAAATCAATGGAATGCAAAAATAGTCTGTATGTGATATAAAACCAACAGAAAATATCACAATTAGAATTTCAGTTCAATTCAAACTATTACTGTCGTATGTATTTCTGAGCTTATAATCATGGCTTGTTTCCAGAGAGCGCATTTGATTCCAGCGGCTGTCAGATGATCTGTTTCTATTTTTAGCAATACTAATTACCTTTGTGATTATATTATAAATCAAGGTTCAATTTGAAATCGCTCCATACACGAAACAAGTCGATTTGAAAATGAAAACTGAAGGGGAAAGAGACACTCATTATCTCAGTCTCTGAAATTGGCTAATAAGTAATTATTGCATGAAGCCGACAGTATCCAACTGATTCACCTACTCTAACAAGCATCTGGCAAAGACAAAGTTAAGGAAAAAATTTGCACAGGCACAGCCTTTTCCTCCGGAAGGATGTGATAAGACAGTATTCAGTGACAGGAAATGATCTAAACGGTCTTCAGTATTCATAAATCGTCACCCAAACTTGAAATAAACAGAGAAGAACTGTATCTTGAGTAAACAAGCAATTGAAAAGGCAATATACAAGCACTATTTATGTATTATGATAATTACATGAACATTGTTTAAGAAATATTAGTCATGATATAAAGGGAAGATTAAAAAATGACCCAAAATGAATTCCAAATCAAACCCAAAAATTTTTTTTTTTCTTCTGTGGAAAAGAACATTTGAAAACAATTTTAAACTCTAAAAAATAATGTGTTGGCTTTGTAAAATAGCAAATTTAATTAACAAGTAAGATATTACCTCATTACCTCATATCAATCATTGCTCATAGAGCCAATGTAGTGTTTACCTTAGCCACCAACAAGCTAACCACATCTACTGCACAGTGGTGACCACAAAACTGCCCAATTTCCAAAAGTTAACAAGACAATTAGTTACTACAACTCAAATTACCAACATATAATAAGAATAATAAATTGTATTTCTTAATGCACGGATTACAACAGTGTAAAAAGCCATGTAAAATCAAAGAATACAAAATAAACATCAATATAAAACAATTCATACTAGTAAAGTACAAGTCACCTTCTATTGTATAGCGATTTATCAATACTGATGGTGTCAAGCAACCTTACAGTATAAACAGGAAAAATAGTTTGTCAATAATGCAAGAAAACAACACAATAACCAAAGAGTAATTTTTCCAGCCTAAAGTAGTTCACTGGATGATTAGTAGTAAGCAGCTAACAATTCATCTGGGAGGCAATTTTAAAAAGGTGGGGATTTCAACCAGTTCTGAAAAGTGCCTAATCGTGGGACGCTCGAATCATCAAAGGAATGCCGCCATTATGTCAAACGGAACTTTCACAAAAATGTTTGACAATTAAAAGGTTAATTTAACCATTAAATCAGGAATTTTTAACTGCACCCATGCATTATGTGGTAACAGGTCAACAGAATATCTTATCAATTGAAAGTCAAAGGAGGTCCAGTGGTGTTTTGGACCCCTTGGACTTTATGTTTAATAAAACACTGTGTTTCCAAAATACTTCTTTGAGGTCCAAGAAAAGAAAAAAGAAAGTCATACAGGAATGACGCAAAATAAAATTGGGGTCAGTCCTAATCCTACTCCTTTCCTTGAGCTCCAGTATATCTAGCACAGCAGTCAGGAACTATTTTGATCAATGCCCATCTTACACATGGAAGTCTTATTGACATTTAGGGAATGCACATGCTTGCCATTCCTGACCTGCGAATCTGTTAGTTCTAGGCTTTCCCTTCCACATCTGTCACTGCTTACCAAAAGCTCCAAATTAATAAAAGCAGGATAAGCACAGAGGGGGGGGTGTTTTGGGTGGGGGGGGGGGGGGGGGGGGGGGGGGGGGGGGGGTTTTGGGGGGGGGGGGGGGGGGGGGGGGGGGGAGAAGTAAAAAACCCTTTCAGTTTCTTTCAGAGGGAGTTCATTTATAGAATTCTCAGATTTCCGTTTAACACGTATGGACTTTGTTTTTTTAATACTGAAAATGCAAATGTTCATGAACCAACTGACAACTTTTATAATCATTTTCACCTCTTACACATATGAAGTGAATAAAATCTCAAGACTTATGTTTATGGGTGAGCATTCCACATTTGTTCTTAATGCTGAGTATCTGTGGTGGGCTGAGTGGGACATATTTCAGCTCCGTGTCAGGGGGGTCCTCCCTTCACTCGCACCCACAGCCGCTCAGCTGTTTCTGCATGTTACTCCGGGTTACTCCAGCTAGCTGACCGGACATGTGCCGTTCTCCTGTTGCTCAAAGACTCAGCATGTTTCATCACGACAGGCTGCCTGTCCTGGTACCCATGCGGATTATGCTGGGACCCCCCGTCTGGAATTTTTCTCATCACTATACAGTGATGATAAACTGCCTTTAGGAACACAAGATGCTGTTTACAACATATTTTTCTCACGTGGTATCTTCCAACTAAAACGAACCTAAGCACATACGGAAGGGCAACGTGTCTTTGTCCGCAACAGCCCTGGGTAAAGATCACAGAGAACAGCTATCTTTTCCGTGCATATTTCTCTCTGTCGCTTACTGAACACATCAAAAATGTCAGCCTGTAACTGATGGACATGCCCAGAAGGTCCAGCATGCTTTTCATGAACCCCCAGAAAGCCATTTTCTAGGAAGCAGCGGGTGGAAGAGAAAGCACACTCAGCCTTCTAGGGACAAAGCTATCACTTTTTTCACTATTTTAAGCTGTATTTAATCACATCTGAAGTACTAACCTCATGAACAGACACTTATCAGCATTTTGATAGGCGACACAATGGTGAATATGTTTCACAACACCACGTTTCTCCAAAGTTTGGAGCGTTCACTGTGGACTAAAATGGAAGGCTACTACTCGTCCAAGTATTCATCTAAAATATGGGGTGTGATCTCAACCTTTGTACTATTCCTGAATCTATTTGATCCTATCCAGTAAAGCATAACTTGGCACCAAAAGTGCTGGCAAAAGACACCGGAGAGTTTCCACTGTACAAATACACTCCAGAGATTAGACACAGGCTTTTAAACATATAAGGTATAACACACCACAGAGAAACTGCTTTTGGCAAAGACTTTCGACGGTTCTGTTGATGAGGTGACAAACTATAACTTAACTTTAATCCAAATTGCATTACACACATTGAAATGTCAAGGAACTCATAGATTTATGCGTAAAATTGCTTAAAATCACACTCCACATTAGCTGCAATGTATTTACATAAGCATTTACATTTTAAAAAATGTGTATCATAACCACTGTAATGTAAAAGATTACCTTTTTAATTTACAGTCAGATAAATATTTATAGATTTAAGTGACTACTGAATTTGCCAAATCTAATTGCAAAACAGATTTTAAACATTGTTCTCCTTTTCAAAAACATAAATGAATTAACAAATAAATAAGGGGAAAATCATGTTAACATAAATTAAGAAAGAGAGAGATGGTACATTTTAGAGTAGGCTATATGTACTACAACACAACACAACACAGACTTACCAGCAGTATTTAGTGCTGTAGTCTGTAATTAAGCCAGGCAGCACACTTGAATAAGGAGATGCCACAGGAGATGTTTCTACAAGAGCCTATACGTTTAACCATTATAAAGGTCCAACGTCCAATTTTCAATCTGTCAATATGAATTATTTACAACGGCAAAGCTACTGATTTTTTTTTCAGTCCACAATCTTCTGACTGAATTTAATTAAGCTATTGGTCTAGACTGAAGCCTTATTATCAAGTAATAATACCGATCATTTTTCAAACGATCCGGGACACAAAAAAAAAAGCCATCTTTTTAATTATTCTCCCGAGCCCTAAACTTGAGGCTGGAGTATAATATGCTAAAAATTCAGAAATCAAAGCGCGTGCTAAAGCTTGGCGCCTGATCCCCTCTCGCGAACACTTCAGGCAGAAAACCGTTATCTCGCAATAAACATGCCCCGCTTCAACTCAAACAGTTTCTAATCGTTAAAAACACCCAAAACTAACGAACGCATGGCTGCTCTACAAAAGCAAAATTGAAAAAACAACACCAAAACACCACTCAGTCCTCATTTGTTAATGTCATTTCAAAAACTTTTAAAGCGTGAACAAAGAATTGAGCCGAACGATCCAGCGAAACAAAACACAGCACTAAAACAACTTTCTATGTGTGTTTTATGGGATTATGAAGGCTGAGCTTTAAAAAGCAAATTTAATATTCCCGTAAACAACTCATGTAACCTATAGAATAAGGGAATTATTTTGGCATGCGGATTATTTATAGACAGTCGGACAAACACGCAGAGCAGGATGCGAGCCTTCAGCCCGCGATGAGGAACATCCCAACGCGAAACAACTACAACACCCCACATCCACCCGAAAATGTTACTTTTATCCCACTTTGGATTCAACAGCCACATCTAACAACTCATCTAAAGGAGCTAACGGGTTAGCTCAATAGTTTAGTTGGCTTAAAGAGACAAGCACTTCTGTGAAACAGGATGTTCACTGAAACACATTTCAAGAACTTTGATAAATGATTCACCACGATTTGCATCACCTTTGCCTCTTCTATAAAGACAGTATAAAAGTGTGGGGATGCGTACTCACATTGCATGGAAAGGAGAAGCAGAACGCAAGCCAGTGGTGTTAACGCCATCTTGGAGTCGATGAAATTTTCAGTTTGCCTGTACATGCGCAAAGTAAAAGGCTTTAGGAGAGGATGGAAAGGGCTGGAGCTCACCGACCGAAGTGAGAGAGAGAGAGAGAGAGAGAGAGAGATTGGAGCGAGAGAGAGGGGCACGCGGGGACCTATTGTGTTGAGTCTCCATGACTACAAACTACATCGTCGTCATGAATATTCAGGCTTTTTTAGGAATTGGCCAGTGAAGTTGCACCAGTTCCGATTGGAACATCATGCTTTTGTAGAGTTTACAATTTATTTATGAGAATCATTGCCGCTCAACATTCCACATATGACAGACTATCTGAGGATGGAAGGATCATGGACGTTTCTGCAAACTTTGAAACTTTATATCACAATATTCGAAATGACTTTCCATATTTCCAGTCTAGTTTCTCATTATTTGATCATATTTCACAAAGACACAGGTCAAGAGAATTTATAATCAAATAGGCTACAGCAATATCTACTCTTGTGAAAAGAGAAGTGTGCTTGAATGTGCATTTGAAGGCCTACTTCAAATCTTAAAGGGGTCATATGATGCAATAAAAAAAATGTCTTTCACTTTGGAGTGTTACAAGCTCATGGTGAATAAAGAAGATCTGTAAAGTAGCAAAAACTAAAGTCTCAAATCCAAAGATATATTCTTAATAAAAGTTAAGACTCGTCCACACCCACCTAAAACACCTTGTTCAAACACGCCCCCACATATCTACATCACAATGTGGGAAGATTTGCATTTGAAAGATGCGAACTTTATTCTCGCTGTAGTTTAGTTATTTCCGCCGCCATGTAGTAAAGACGCTGTGTGCTTCGTTGTGAAAGCGAAACTACTTTGTTTGGCCTTCCAAAAGAGGACACGACTAGAAATAAGTTGTTAAGTTGTATTTACAACACTTTTCCAGAACTGTTCAACCCAAATATTCAGATGTGTGCTGCGCATTTTATGGAGGATGGATGAGGACTGTTTCCTGAACCAGTAGCCTAATGCGTCTGTGGCACAAAGGCTGTTTCTATAAAGTTGGACAGTTCCAACTTTGCAAGGACAGTCTGGCACTACATGACTCACAGCCTGCAAGTACGTTTTTTATATTTAAATAATTTGCCATGATTCAAACGCGAGTTGAACAGTGTAGAGTATTGTTGTTTGTTGTTTCTCCAATCACAAATGCAGACATGGTTTTCTGTTACGCGGCGCGATGCAACGTAACGCGTAAATAGACAGTATAAGTCTTTATAATCAGTAATTATGTCCCCACTGGATGCAACAAATGCCTCGTTTGTAATGGGTTTTATTGGTTTTGTCTCGTCTAGTGATGTCCGGATCGCGAACGAATCGTTCTATTTAACCGGATTCTAGTGAAATTGAACTGACTCGTTGAAACGGTTGCGTTCAGTACGCACTAATCCAAATACTTAAAGGGGCATATGATGCGATTTCAATTTTTCCTTAGCTTGGAGTGGTACCAAGCTCTTGGTGCCTAAAGAAGATATGTAGTGGCAAAGGACTTAAAAGTCTCAAATCAAAGCGATATTCTTTATTAAAAGTTAGTCAGGCCACACATACCTAAAACGCGCGTCAACACGCCCCCATATCTACCTCACTATGTGGAAATATTAGCATAACGCCGCCAAATGTTCATGCAAGGAAAGAAGGCGTAACTTTTATTCTCACTGTAGTATTCGTTGTGAAAGCGAAACTACTTTGTTGGTCTTCCAAAAGAGGACAATATCAACTTTGTCATGCCTAGAGCTGAACCGTGCTGGTCACTGAGGAAATACATCAACTTCACACTGAGGAACAAAGAGGAGTAAAGCCCGTGGGCACACTAGTGGTTGCAGCTCAATCGTCGCATCGAGGCACGCGTTCTTGACCCCGGCCTCAGCTCACTCTATCCCATCCTCAGCGCTCGCTAAGCCGGGGCTTCGGCTCACGCTAGCACGGCCTCAGCTCACTCTATCCCAGCCTCAGAGCACGCTAAGCCGCTGGTTTTCTTGTAGAAAAAACGGAAAACTACTTCGTTTGGTATTCAAAAGAGGACAAACCGACTACATACAGTTGTATTTACAACACTGTTCCTGAACAGTTTAACCCAAATATTCCAATGTGTCCAGTGTATTTTATGGAGGACTGTTTACTGATCTTGGGAGAGTAACGTTAGACTACAATGCCGGCAGGTCTGACTCACGTAAGTACGTTTTCATATAAAGGATTTGCCACTGACGATTCAAAAACGAGTTTTTTGGGCAGTGTAGAGTAACGCTTGTAGTTTGTCATTTCTCCGATCACAAATGCAGACATGGTTTTATGTTACGCGGCGCGATGCAATGCAACGCAACGGGTAAAAAGACAGTAAGTCATTATAATCAGTAAATATGTCCCAACTGGACGCAACAAATGCCTCATTTATAATGGGTTTAATGTTTTTGTCTCATCACTCCGGCCAGACAGGGCATCACAGTATGGTAGGGGAAGTAAACATTTCCGTCACATGCTTGAGGTATTCGGCCAATCTGGATAGTTGGCCAATCAGAGCACAACTCGCTTTTCAGACCGATGAGCTTTGTAAAAATCGACGCGTTTCAAAAAGGCGGGGCATAGAGGAGAAACAATAATGTACAGTATGTGGAAAATAATGTGTATTTTTAACTTTAAACCGCATAAACCCATTTCATTACACCAAATAAACAAAAATTTTATTTTTAGCAGCATCATATGACCCCTTTAGTTATTCTGTTTATAAACGTGCCTGACACTCCCTCTGATGCGAAATAAACCAATATCCCGAGTTATTTAGTTACTCCTAACAGTACATTGACTGAACTGCTGAAAGAGAACTGATGATGGGATGTGCAGGAGCAGAGCAGCTGGACTGAGTCTCGACCTGCTGGGAGACGGCATCACAGTATGTTAAGGGGCGTAACATTTCCGTAACACGCTTGAGGTATTAGACTAATCACAACGCACTGGATAGCTGGCCAATCAGAGCACACCTCGCTTTTCAGCCGATGAGCTTTGTAAAAATCGACGCGTGTCAGAAAGGTGGGGCATAGATGAGAAACAACAATGTACATTATGTGGAAAATAATGTGTTTTTTTTTACCTTAAAACGCATAAACACAGCTACACCAAATACAAAACATGTTGATTATGGAATATTAATAATAAAGGGCAACTAAGGTACTTAAGTGAGAATACAATTTTCATGACTTTGTTTCTTGGGACAATATAAATTCACTTTAAAAAAAGAACTTTGTAATAGCTACTTTCAAATGAAAAGATTTACTTTGAAATACATTTTATGTTTTAATAATCTTTAAACTGCTTTATTTGATTTGTGGACTGACATACTAAAGCACATGTCAGTACTGGATTGTAAGTTTAACTCTGTGTAAATATAGTTAAATGTATACATCTTTATCATTATAAATGTGTAATTAAAATATATATACATGATGTACAAGTTTCAACAAAATTGTCATTGAAGTATATTTTAGTTTATTTTCAATATTCAGCAGTGCACTTTAATCATATTTCCAAGACAACAAAAGTGATTATGAAATTACATGTATGAACTTATTTTCTATGCAAGTATGTTAAAAGCATTATTTCGCTTAACTTATATTATAATACATTTTAACACGTAATACATACGTTCAAATAACATGTAATTAAGTGTCTGAAATTATTACTTTCAGTTTGCACGCAAGTATATTGTTTTAAGTATATTATTTCTGTGATGAGCACTCTTAAAATGTATGGCAAAGTGTGCTGCTTTTTCACAAGGGCAGTCTAGTTCAGGGTTTTCCCTCACTGTAAAAAATTTCAAGCGGTTTCAACTAATTATTATTTAGTAACAAGTTCCTTTAGTGAACTAGTTTTATAGTCCATTCAACTAAAATATTTTAATTGGTTGAATATTTAGAAAACTACAGCAAATAATGTCAATTAAAATTTAACCATGTGTTTCATGTTACCTCAACTAAGATTTATTATTTGGGCATCATAAGAAATTGCTGGGAACTACATAAACATATATTTTTAGTAAAATACTAGAACTGGTGTTATCAATCATAAAAACCACTTTACAACAATAATAGCCTTATTTAAACAATCTCAATTAATAACCTTGTCATACAAACTAAACATACGGAATGAGTAAAAACAGTCACCTACTCTGGATGGCCTTAGGGTCAGTAAAATTAACAAGCAAATTCATTTGGTGGGTGAACTATCATTTTAAAGCTCCAGTTGACAAACATTACATCTGTAAAACAACTTCAAAATTCAGTTTAAACTTTGTTTAATGAACAAACAAAAAAACTAAACTAGCTAAACAAAATGTCTGCAAACAAACATTTAAAAATATAGTATTATGGTTAACCATACATCTATACATGAGGCGAGTAAAAAATAATAAAAAATAAATGAACCAGGTGTTACAGTATATAAATTCAAATCAAGTCACCTTTATTTACACAGCGCTTTATACAATACTGATTGTGTCAAAGCAGCTTTACAGAGTCAAACAGGAAAATAGTTTGTCAATAACGCAAGAGGACAATAACAAGTCATGTTCCGTTAAAGGAATTGTTCATCCAAAAATGAAAATTTGTTGTTTATCTGCTTAACCCCAGGGCATCCAAGATGTAGGGTGACTTTTTTTCTTCAGTAGAACACATTTGATGATTTTAAGTCCAACCGTTGGAGTCAGCAGTCTATAATGCATGGCAATGGTAACAAAATTTATGAGTGTAAAAAAAACATGCACAGACAAATCCAAATTAAAACCTGCGGCTCGTGAAGACACATTGATGTCCTAACACACGAAACAATCAGTTTGTGCAAGAAACCGAACAGTATTTATATAATCTTTACCTCTAATACACCACTATGTCCAACTATCTTTGAGCACGCGCACGCTTCCGGTGCGTGAGGCGTGTGACAATTGCAAAAGTTTGCACACGCAAAAACCCATTCAACACGCCCATGTTAACTTCAATGGAGCGCAATAACATATGGTTTACATTAAGTTACAGTTTCATAGATTCAGTAACGTTAGCGGTATTAAGCATCAATGGCTTATAAAAGAGAGAGACCGCGTGATCTCTTCATATCTTTTAACGTCACGGAAACAAAAATATCATACAACAACTAGCTAAAAATTCATTATAGTAACACCCAGCTTTTGTATAACTAAGTGATTGTATGGGTTAAACAAGGTGAAACCACTTAAAGTTCCCTCAGACATATTCATTTTACAACGCTTTTTCCGATGTTTTATTGATATGTTGTACGTTGTGTATAAATATATAGTTAAATAACACATTTACACCTATAACTATACGTTTTTGAAAATTCAGTCTACCGTAAGTGCACCCCCCCACCACCCCATCTTTATTCAGACCCGGTCACTTACCGAAGTAGTCTCTATATACTTTTTTTACGGATATACAAATCATAAACACTTTCTAAAATGTCCAAAAAAAATAGCAGTTATTTACCGACACGTGAACTTGACAAGATGGCAGAGTGTTCTACTCCGCAGAATCAATCAGGCTCGAGGACCGTGACCGCAGGAAGATCCTCACCCGCTGCCTGGACCCGGGGATTTTGTTTTCCGCACCTCAAGTTCAGCAAAACATGGCATCGAATGTTGAAGATTTGAAATAAACATTCATTTAATGTGTTTACAAAAATATAGTGCGCGACTTCATATAATATGTCTGGCAAAATAAGCCCAAGCAATAAAATAGTTCAAACTTAAATAGGTGCCCTTCCAAAATTTTGTTAAAGGAGTGGTTGATTGCGATTCACTTTTTTAATGTTAGTCAGGGGTGAATGTTGACTGTGTCATAAACAATATCTGCACTGTTACGAAGGCTGAAAGTGCAATTCAAACGGGAGATATTGCTTTTAAAAGTAAGGCAGTATGCCTACAAAAATGACTGGTAAGGGACTACAACGAGTTACTTCCCGGGGTCCGTACATCAGAATCCCAGAATTTTACATAACAAAGCTCGGGAACATGCATCAAAGGGGGCGAGGCCATGCTGTGCTCCTTTAGAGAAGAGGAAGAGAAAACTAGAGGAGCAGGTAAAAATATATTCATATATGAATCGCGATTCTTTCTTCTATTGATTCTAATGGATTCACAAGTTTCAATATGTTCTAAAGCAGCGTTCTCATCCTGTTCATGGCCTCGCCCTGCTCTGCACATGCTCTGCATCTCGCTCTCTCTCTCTCTCTCTCTCATTCAGATCATCAGCTCAGTGAATACACTTATTTTCACATACTATAGTTATGAGAAGCGTTATACATGGACGTGCGTGTGGTTGCCGAACTGTATTAAAGCTTTAATCAGAATAAAACCGTATATTAAAAGCTAACATAAGCAGTAGCATTTACAAATAACAGTGTATCTAAAAGTATGAGACAGTTTATAAGACAAAAAATCTTAGGCCTACCATTAAAAGCAGTGCTTGCACAGGTTCTGCGCGATCCTCTTCACTAATATCCTCTGCGTCTCAATCGGGCTGAAATTGATAAGCAGTATAGACGATGTCATTGTTTACAGTACAACCGGAGCACATGCCGCTATGTTGAGACGCGGGACGTTTAGACGCGCGCTAGAGGCGGTTTAGCCAATCACAACACACTGGGCCAGCTAATCAATCAGAGCCCATAGTGTATTTCTGAGGGAGGGGCTTCATAAAAGCAGGAAAATGCACTCAGTTGCGTCAGAGAAGTGACAGAGAGGTGTGGAATAAAGGTAAATTATGTGAAAAATAATGTGTTTTTTAACAAATGAAGCATTAACACATGTTAGACTGCACCCCATAAACACAATCAAGCCTATAAAAAAACAGTCAACCACCCCTTTAATTTGATTTTTTTTACAGTGCTCCAGTCTGTGTTGTATATTAGCAATAGTTTTGTATTAATTAGACAATGTGTTAGTAGAAATCAAGTTATAGTATTGGACTTTGAGAAGCATACATAAACTTAAAGTAAATTTCAGGATTTCAATCTGCAGAAATACCACAGAATTAGAGGTAATGAATGATGTTATCACAATCTGTTTATGTGAATATTTCTGATGGCAAGAATAGAGTGTGTATGTTTGTGTGGGCCCATTTCAGCAAAAAAATTATTCCAGTGTCTCACAACTGGAGATAAGCGCAAGTCCTGAAGGCTTAGGGCACGTTATGTTTTTTTTCCAATTCCAGACATTATTGACAAAAAGGACGTTCAAAGCAAGAGTCTCTGGCTTTGCCAACCACTCACAACACTTAAGCACACACAAAGAGAAGTCCATAATCAGTGCTCGGATTGCCTGTCGTTCAGTATGACACCGATGTGCTGGGAAGTGATAGTGGGGCTGGAGACGAACGCAGTATATTTATATCTTGATGTTTTATCTTTTATATGGAGGGTTTACCATCCAAGGCCACTCACATCTAATGTCATTGTTGTTTGACAAGCAATATAAATAAATAATACAAATTAATAAATAAACATTACATTTACAGGATGACCACAAGTTGAAAAAGGAAACAGACTAAGTATAATATGGATATTTTTTTAAATATATTTATTTCCACACATTTTCTACTTACTACTCCTTGTTGCAAACTCCAGAAACTGAATTGTTTAATACACTTTTTCTCTCAAAAAACATAATTAAATTATATCAGTATATAGTCCAAAGCACAGGACCCGTTAGACCTCCATTTTAAGTCAACATCAGTGTTCAGCATTAATAATCTGATTTAAAATGACATTATCCTACACATAATTAGAAAATAGCCATTTAAAAATAGCTTTTTAATACGTCTTCCTATACTGTAAAAATAAATAAATAAATCCTGTCATTGGAAAAAAATACCCTGGCAGCTGTGGTTGCCAGAATAATTAGGAAAAATACAGTAAAAATGTAAACATCATTACAAAACAACCAGTAAATTTATCAGTTTAACACTGACAGTACTGTAAAAGAAAGACAGAGAAAGAAATACATTGAGAGTACACATTGTCAAATAAAACACACCATCATAATTGTCATGGTTGCACTACTGTGAGGAATGCGGAACGAGGAACGAAGGAGACCAGGAGTACATCAATGATGTGATTTTAATTATAACCAGGGAACCAGGAAAACACACGTAGCACTCGGATGAACAATACCGGACAAGGAACTCAAAACAGGAAACACTTTAAATACACAACTTAATCATGGGAAGACGAGACACACCTGGAATCAAATGAGAAACAATCAGGGAGCAGGAACAGGAAGAAAACCAAATAAGGGCAAGGAAGGCACATGGGGAGCAAAACAAACACAAAACAAAAACGGACAGGCAGAATAGGCGGCCATGGCGGAGGAGGCAGACTAGGAGGCCATGGCGGAGTACGAAACTCAGGAGGCCCTGGCGGAGCAGACAGTTCAGGAGGCCAAGGCGGAGCAGGCTGCTCAGGGAGCCATGGTGGAGCAGGCAGTTCAGGAGGCCATGGCGGAGCAGCCTCCGAGGCCGCGGCCCCCGCCCTGGCCTCTACGGCTGGAGCCATACTACCCCCCCCCCCAAAAAAAAAATACTTGGGGATGCTTACGGGCTCCGAGGCCCTCCGTGGGCCAGACATAGGAACAGGAGCCCTCCATGGGCTAAACTCAGGAACAGGAGCCCTACGTGGGCTAAACTCGGGAACTGGAGCCCTGTGTGGGCTATACTCGGGAACTGTGAAGCGCTTACGAAGAGCTGGCACTGGACGGTGCTCTGGAGACTGGAGCCGACACTGGAGCGAGCTATGGGGCTGGAGCCGACACTGAAGTGAAACACTCGGGCGGCGATCTCGGCGGAGTGTGAGAAGAGGGCTGAGCCAGTCATTTCTCCTCTTCTGATTACGGTGAAACGGACGGCGGTGAGCTGTCGTTGACTCCTGACTCGGGAAACGGCTGGAGGGCTTGTGGGAGCTGAGGCCGGCGGCTTGTCTTCGGAGCTACCTTCGGGCTTTAGTGAGCCGCGGCCGGCGGGCTTGACAATGGTACGGCGAAGCGTGCGGCGGTTTCCATGCCACGAGGAAAAACAGGAAAACAAAACACTTTCAAAACCAAAAAACAAACACGGGGAGTAGGGGCGCTTATTGTCTCGGGTCCGGTATTCCCCAGGTTGCACTACTGTGAGGAGTGCGGAACGAGGAACGAAGAAGACCAGGAGGACATCTATCGAGAGATTTTAATGAATTCAAGGGAACAAGGAAAACACACATAGCACTCGGACTAACAATACAGGACCAGGAACTCAAAACAGGAAACACTTTAAATACACAACTTAATCAGGGGAAGACGAGACACACCTGGAATCAAATGAGAAACAATCAGGGAGCAGGAACAGGAAGATAACCAAATAAGGGCAAGGAAGGCACATGGGGAGCAAAACACACACAAAACAAGGAACAAAGACTGACAATAATTAAGATTGAAATAATGCAATAAACATTAATTTAAGAGCATATTGTAAGATGTAGCATAAAACCCTAAGTATTACAGCCAGGGAACCACAATTATTTACAATATTTTCCATCAATTATTCCATTAAATATTATGCGCCACACAGGGAATACTGCTGTCAGTTTATGTTTTTTCACTGTGAATTATACAAAAACTTGTTGTTTTTATTTCCTGAAAGTATTGTACTGTAAAATTACCTGAAATATATGCAGGGAACTTACTGTTAACCAATTCACAGGTTTTTACTGTAGCATTTTTAAAGTCAGTTAAATGTTTTTTTTACAGTGCTTGTTAAAACTGTATTAACAATAAAAGCTAACTGGGAATAGAAATATAATTTTTCCATTTGGTTCAGTTTCATCTTTTCAACCTTTTGGCTTTTAATGCGATTTCTTTTTTGCACCACAAACAAAGAAAACGAGCAGTGAAAGCTGTGTGTTGAGAGGAGAGGCAGATGGTGTTGTGTAAGGTGGACAGTGTGGTGAGCTCAGGGGAAATGAATGAATTCCCCTTGGCTTTGCGTGGCTTGCGAGCATTCAGGCCGTACTTTCGATGCGACTTGTAGCATGCGATCTAGCAGCTTAGTCGTTCTGTACCCGCAAATGGTCGGCCCGCATTGCTCGTGCAGAACACAGGACCTGAATGCTCGAAGCAGCTATTGTGGTGTTGAACTGGACCTGAAAGCTAAATGGTTGTGTCATTCCCCTGGTGACGCGCACACTGGGGCTGGCCTGACATGAGACTGGCCACCCACACTACCACCTGAGTTCTCAGAAGTTTTGCATGGATATTTTTAAAGAACCTCATGTGAAAACTACACTGGAATGGTATTCTTAAGGGCATTACTCATGGTTTACTGGAAAACCTCAGGCACCTGACAGACTCCTTAGTTAGTCATGTCTGATAAAACAGTCTGGTTAACTGTAGACCAAAGTATAAATTAAATACATCAACATACATTCCACACTAGAATAAACACAAATTAAACATGAAAAATCAAAGACTTGGCTGCTGAATCTCAGATCACACTCTTTTAAAGAATTTGTATTGGGATTGCACACCTACGTCTTCATTTCTGATGTAAACTTCTTTACTTAATAACGCCAGATATTTTGTAAATACCAAGGTATTTGAAACTGTATTTAGCTGTGCAGGTGCTCCTTTTCCTCTTATACCAGTCATGCAGAATTCCTTTGACATCCTGTGTTAGCACACTTAAGTTAAACAATATTCCCCACTTCCCTATCGGCATCAATTATTGCTATTCCTTAACAACATATTTTCTCCTACTGCGCTAAAAAAGGATGTGCTCATAAACACAAATATTAATGCGTTCTGAGTTTTACCTTCAAAGTTTGCCATCTAATTTATTTATTATGTTTATTATTACTAGTAGTATTATTATCAATAATAATAATAATAATATTTATTTAGCATTTATTTATTTTAATTTTTTGTGATAAAGACATGGAACCGAAAAAGACAATCTCATGATGAACTTTTTTGCAAAAAAAAGTTTTCCCATTTTTGTTTTTATTATTATTTTTATTATTACTATTAAGAAATTTCATGATGATGGTATAATTTGTTCTATTACCATGTTTTGTTGTCTCAGCAATTGTAATTTGTTACATTCATTTATACAGAGAAAATGTTTGCAGTACATTTGAGGAATGGGGGGGAAAAAAGTTCAGTTCAGGATTTTTGTTGTTGTTACCCTCGTTTGATGAGTCACACTGTAAGATGACACATTTAGTCAAGCTGCCAACAAACGATTTCAGCCAAAAATGATGAAAACTGATCCAGGCTCCATGCAGCTTAAATGGCCCATGGTTAAAGGCTTCAGTTTTTAAAAGAACATTATAAAATCCTCTTGAAAAGTGGATGTCAACTCACGTGGGCTGGATCCTGCGATGCTCCCCCGAGGAAATTTCTTCTAGAGGATCAGCAATCTCACAATATCAAGACAAATACACTGATATTCAGTGCAAAGCAGAGCCTTCCACCAATTTGGGTGGTAATTTTATCACCTGAATCAACTTAAAATACATTCTAAAACAGTTTAACCCTTTTGACTCCAAGGCCCACCTTAATAGGACAAGAATCGAAGGACCTCCTATTTATAATACGTACCTCTGTTGTAATTGAATGCTGCACATATTTATTTTTCATGTTTTATTAAGCATTTAAATAAGTTTTGGTAACACTTTCTATGAAGCCAGTATTTATAATACATTATAAGGGTATTCTTAAGGCATTATAATGAATGAATAATGCATTATAAAAAAACCTTATAATATGTTGTATAATCTCATAAATAATCATAAGAACGGTTTTAATGTATTATAATACCTACTTATTTGTGGTTATAGCTTTTAAGAGTATGATGATTTATAGCACACAATGAACACGTTGCATCCACTTAAGTTTCAATTAATTTTATTTCCCGTAATTATAACGTATTATAAGTCTCATATCTTGCCACCGTTTAAGATCTCCACAATAACTTAGTACATCTTATTAGTGTTTTTACTGTAAAATGACAAATGAAACATCCAAACATTCATGAAAACATCCAAAAAGGCTTTATAATGTGGTCTTATTATTTATAGATGTTCTTTTGGACTCTGCCCTTTAACCCTTAACTGCCATACCTCGGTCTTAAGCCGGAACCACGACCACCACCCCCCCCACCCCCCACCCTCCAGGGACATCATTCTCTACCCTCTCCCTCCTTCATTTTTTAAGTTAGACATCAACTTTCTTATATTCCTCAATCTATTCATTATAAACAATATAACAAAAAAAAGTCAAATATAAAAGAATGCCAGTTTTCTGATTAATTTTTTTGTAAAAAGTGTATAGGGTTGCTAAAGACCCGAGGTATGTAAATGTGTAAGTATTTTTTCCTGCGCAACTATATTTACAGATATCTGATGACTCGACATGTGCAATGCATCTAATTTTTCCTCAAAGTGGCACTGTTTGATACACAATGATGACGTGATGTTTCAATCATAATTACCACAGGCATAAAACAAAATAATATCTTCAGCAAAAATTGAACTGGTATGGATTTGAATGGCTTTAATGCCCCCCCAGAGACAATTAACTATACGCAATGAAATATAAATGTTCACTGTCATTTTAATTTTACCCGGATGTAGGATGAATAAGCTGCCATGATATCAATATTATTGAATATGCAGTCATTGAAAACGATAGTTTTGAGAATATGGTTGAGATCGTGAATTATAGGCAGATGTGAATGTACTGCCCTAGAAGTGCCGCCCCCCCCTGACGATGATAGCGATGGTAAAATCATCTGCTCAAATCTAACCCTTTTCAAAAGGTAACAAAATATGCTTTTTTATTCTTTTTTTTTTTTGTTTTTTTTTTTGTATTTTCTGTATAGTCGTTTTCTTAAAATATCAAGAGAGTTTTTTGTCTCCTTTTTTTTTTTTTGGCACGCGAGGGCGTACATAACAGCACGATACATAACAGCTACATACACTATATAGGATAAATCACTATACAAAATTTACCCTATTATACTTTATCGACACAAATTGATAGGTGAAAGGAAACAACAAACAGCCACCCACAAATAGTCTATTAAACAAAGCATCAGGCTGTCTGAGTTCATATGAACAACGGTTAAAGTTACTCGTCGTCAGGCTACAGAAGAATACCATAATTCCTCCGTTCAATTAGGCCTAAGACATCGAGAGTCACGCAGCCCTATAACAACCCAGCAACAACACATAATTGCGAATAACATGCCTTACCTTAACACAGAATCGACCACAGAGTCCAACGTTTATATTTTTTCTACGAAACTTTAAGTTAGCATGTACTAAACATGAGTGGAATTTGCAACCGCAGCGCCCCCACACCTTGATGCTCACGACAAGAACAGCATGTATAGTTATCTTTATTCAAGTGAATTAGGTTTAAATCGCCGTCATGCATGAATGAATGATATTTTTGCAATTTTACACATAATAATCCACGATGATCACATTACACAAAACTGAAATTGCACGTCAAAATAACACATTGTCAATATTTTTTGAGACCCCCCAAAATTTCACAAATCACATTTCCAGGGGAGCCCATGTCTTATTAAGGGGAGCCAAGCCTCCCCTAAGCTCCCCCATAGTTAGCCACCTGGTGAGAAGACAAATCCATCCGTGCTGGAGTATATATATGCATCCGGAGTCGCTAATGATGGCGAAACATTTCATGCATTAAGGCGGTTAAGTAAAAATACTTCACTGTCACTATTGAAGCAGACAAAGCCCAATTATAAATAATACTAATACTACAATATAACATAAATACAACTAATAATAATATCATAATACTATTACAGTATTATACTAATATATTTCTCACAACAGCCATAAGACAGCATATCAGATCATGATGAATGTTCACATTTGCCTTTGAACTTTTTTATTGTAACTATCAATTGCATTATGTATATAATGTAATACCCTTTAGACCAACTGTTGCAATAAGATAACTCTGCCCCAACTACATGTCAAATAGCAGTCGTTGGAGTATTAGTAGTATGTCTGCTAATAAACTGCCCTAACACTTTATTTTGGGGGTCCCCAAAAAGACATTTTTTTTTTTTTTTTTTTTTAGTTGACTATAAGCAATCATGCTATTTTTTAATTGAAAGTATTACAACTGAGCTTAAACTAGCTCATAGTAAAGTTAACATTAACGTCACAGGAAACATTCAAAAATACTCAACCACTCCTAACCACTCACAAAATGTAGTAAGATAATGTGCAGATCTTAAGTAAACAATGTCAATATATGAGATAATCCATTATAAATTAAGGGGATTTAATATGGCATTCATTGCGTGTTATAAATAATCATACTCTTAAAAGTTATAACCACAAATACGTAGGTATTATAATTGTTGTTATGATTAATTGTGAGATGATACAACATATTATACGTTTTTTTAATAACGCATTAATTATAATGCCTTAAGAATACACTTATAAAGTATTATAAATACGAGCTTCATAGGAAGTGTAACCTACATTTTTTTTTTAAATGGGTGTTTTACTTGATACTTTTTTTTTAATTACGCATTGCAGTGTATTGTGTTTTAGATTTGAAGGAACTGTCCGCAAATGTAACATAAAAAGGTAATGGTGAATTTTCTGTCAAAACATAATTTTAAAGGATTTCATTACATATACAGGATGAGAACACTAATGGATGTTATTTTTTATAATTGCTCAATAGGCTCTTGTAAGCTGTCCTATGGGTACTGCTTTAAACAGGAAGTCTGATAATTAAGTTAGTAACTACCTCCCCTACAGATGTTTAGCTTTGAATTCTATAGAACTTAACCATTTTTACTAATGAAGCCAGTTCAGCTTTGCCCTACAACAATGTGAGGACTTTCACCAGGGAAAACAAGAAAACTGATCAATGTCTATAATAAACTGCAAAAATTAAGAAATGAAAGTGAAATAAGCCGCTCAAAATGAACACTGATCACTTCCTACTTGTGGTGAAACTAAATAAGAGTCATTATTGTGGTGCTGCATGCTGAGAACAGACAATCTATAGTAACAAAACTAACTTCAGATTTCAGATACAGAGTTCAGATACAGTCATTCAAATTCCAAGTACTGCTATTTCTATTATGAACCAATGACACAAAGTGCGGTTGATAGGATTGTGACACTTGTGGGGTGTGGCTGTTATTCTCCTCCACATATTTTGAAAGACAGCTGCATGATAAAGCACATCGTAACTCTTCGCTCGCATAAACATTTCGCGTTGCATAACAGAGAGCTTTGCACAGCTTCAGTGTTTACATTAAATGCTGTTGCCATATCCGTCGGTGCGTTGTCAGTGGCCGTAACTCCCTCTCGTGTCAGAGAGATTGTCGGACGCCTTTAAAGTCTGCAACATGCAGCATCTGTGTGAGACTGAGCGAGGCACGCCATGCAGGCAGAAACACAGGACAGCTGCATCTAAACTCCTATTAAGTAATGGGAGCTGACAGTGTCGGTGCCTACAGTCTCGGTTCAAGGGGAGAGAAAGAGAGAGGGGCTGAAGTTCTAACTCCACACTCCCTGAATCCCTTTGGGCCAGGCTGGAGATAGGACGCAGGCGGACCCCATCAGCAACTAAAAATGATTGTGGGGAACCTAGCTGGAAGTAACTGTAGGTGTCACGTGAAATTGTAGTGTAGGCTCAGTACAGCACAGGGCAAGGAAATTAATTGCTTAATTCACTTAGGTGAAGTGTAAGCACTGCCGGTTTACACACCTAAATTAAGAGGGATCAAGATTCACTGAATCCATTTGATGTAAAGCTCTCGATCGGAGCGGAGCTTCTTAGGTAGTACTATACTGGGACATTAGAGGAGCTTTTGTAGAAGTTATTAAGTCCTAAACCTCTTACACCTTTCTGTTCAAACCGTAATATGAAGTTGGATTGTGCTGGTAAATGTACATGAAATGTAATAAAATGAGTGTACTCTCTATTTTTGTTCTGAAAAATGAAAACTTGTGGACAGTCATGTCCCTTTATGTTGATATAAATTCATCCTTATCTCTGGGTTTGGAATAACCAACACAGGCCCATTAGAAAACGTAGCCTCCAGAGTACACTCGCAAAAAAAAAAAAATATATATATATATATACGTATACATATGGCTTTTCTGATGTAGTAAACTTGCTCAGTAGCTCACCTGGTACAGCTCAGTGGTAGAGCATTGCGTTAGCAGCGCAAAAGGTTGTGGGTTCGATTTCCAGGGAACACACAAACTGGTAAAAAATGTTTAGCCTGAATGCACTGTAAGTTGCTTTGGATAAAAGTGTCTGCTAAATGCATACATTATAATTACTTTTATATCTATCTAGGCTAGCGCTACCTTTTATATATTTGTCATTTTTTTTAAGACCTTGTGCTAAACTGGCTTATAAATTAGTTAACGCTACTCTTGGAGAGTGTTTCTGATACAAAGGAACAAGACTGAGCGCGTCGACAGCGAACGTTTTTATTGAAGTCATAGCAATGCTACTATGTTATTGTCTTTGGGATATGGAGCAAATGGCAAAGCAAAAATTATATTTGTTGTAGTTTCTGTTCACCACTTTAGAGGTTTACTCAACTATAACAACTTCCGCTTATGAGAACCCTGGAAATGTGAAAAGTGTCCCTTGCCATGCGGAGGAATTAGGTTCTAAGTCTGTGAAAAACAAGTCATGATAAAAGAGCTTAAAGACTTGTAGAAGCAAGCTAAAATGTTATGTTTGCTTCAAAAAATGTTTTGCTTTTGGTACACTATTGGTAAGGTTTAGGGTGGGGTTTACATACAGCAACCAATGTAATACAACATTGCCAGATTAATGTTCATGTGTTTTGGATAAAACTGAACTCAGTTTTAGCACCACTCACTGGCCATTTCACCTTAAAAGTGTTGCAAAATGCAAAAGAAGCAATATGTAATATCATTTTGCAGAAATGTCAATGTTTTCCAATGGGCCTTGTTTTGAAATAACCTAGTCGATTTAAACGATTCAGCTCTTATGATGCTAATGAAATAGATCTGTGCGCTACCAAAACGTCAGGCTTTGCTTTAAAAGAAGCAGTGATTGCCCAACGTCTTTTCACGTGTTTACTCTTTCCATGTATTTGTCACAAATAGATTTAGTCACTTGAACACCGATGCCTCACATTCCTGGCACGTGATATAGGTGTGCCCTTGGCCAACCCTGTACACAGATGGGTCTGCTAGCGCTGGTCTTATCCACCTGTTCATCCAGCCTGCCAAGACTCAGGCACTGTCACTGTCTGGCCCTCCACAATTACAGCTGTCATGAGCTCCCAGCGTGTCAGGCGTGCATGTGGTCAGAAAAGCTAAAGAGGGCAGAGTCTGAGCCGGCCAAAACAGAGAGTTGTCGGCCACCGAAGGAATGCAGTCTGGCTGTATTCACTGCTCTAATAAGTTATAGTTTTGACCAGAGTGAACTTGTGAAAAGGAAGCCGGGCCAAAGGTAGAGAAGAATATGAGAAGCGGATAGAGAGAAAAGAAGGAGCGATGCCAATCACAAGAAAGAATTCCTTTAAAGAATGGTTGAGTTGAAGGCTTGAAAGAAATAGTTCAACCCAAAATGGAAGTCACAAGCCTTAACCCAGTGTATGTCCCAAAACTGTAGGATTGAGTCCTTTTACTGTGGACATGATAAAAAAAAACGGTATGTTGAAGAACGTTGAGGTCCAAGCAACATTCAGACTTTCATTGTAAGGAAAAAATATAAAAAAATATTTTTTTAAATAAACATACAGGTTTGGAATGACATAAGGGGGGTAATAATTTTCACGGTGAAACTATTTTGTGTGGGTTCGCATCAACATTTTTTTTTTGTTTCTTTTCTTTCGTTCGCAATAATGGATTTAAAACATTGCTTTATAATGCAATGCAGTAACTGTCTTTATATACTACACAACAATTCTTAACAAACAAACAAACAAACAAAATTATTAATCATTATTGATAAAATACTACTGACAAAATGCATAGTGTGCATCTGTAATGTTATCATATGAACAACCAGTCAGTAACAACAGTTTTAAATCTCACAGTAATAAAGAATTGGTTTATAAGAGTCATTTGTTTTGCAATTGAACTATAATTTTACACTGCATTTTTTTATTCACTAAAAAACTCAACTAGCTAGAGAATCAGACTACATTTTTTACAGTATGTTTTGATTCACTTATAAGAAACAATTAATTGTTATTAGTTCAAGAATTGAACTACATACATAGGTTGTGGTGTATGTTTTTGATTAATTCAAAAGAACTGGCTCATTTAAGAGTAATTTGTTCTGTAATCGGACTACACTGGTTACACTGCATTTTTGATTCACTAAAAAAAACAAAAAAACAGACTCAGAGTAATTCATTTGAGAATCGGCTACATTGGTGCACAGTATGTTTTGATTCACTACAAAACCCCAGCACATCTGTGTCATTCTTTGCGGAGTGAGACGATGTCTGTTTGAAACTATAGATTAATTGTCAGTGTTGCATCGCTGTTGAATAAGAAGTGCACTGAAAGCTAATATGGTATTGGTAAGATTTCTGTCATCAAGAACAGACGGAATGGAAAAACGGAAGCAACAAGAACAAGACATGGATCTCGGTTTCCCAAGAATAGACTGAAAAAGAGAGTGTGGTTAGAGAGCTGGCGCTCTGGATGTCTGCCATACGAGCAGATGCTACACACAGGAACACCTGGGTCTACTGCTTGTCTAACCTCCCCGTGCACAGATTAGCCAAAGACTCACACTTCTGAAAACCCCCTGAACCAATGATAATTATCCTGGTTTGTATTTATAGCTCTCTCGTTCATTGGCAGCTCCCAAGTTAATTTCCATTGTGGGAGGAAATTTGTACACCTGCGTTGCATGGCGACTGTATTAAGCTAGAATGCGACTTGATGGGAAGGCGTTTCTCATAGACCTTTGATTACTGTTGGAGGGGTGAGTTACAACAGTGAGTTTAACCAGTTAGAAATAAATGAAATGGATGAGATCTCTATCCTACAAAAACATCATCCACCTGAGGCGACAGTTGACCTAAGTCTACTATAAAGGAATTACAGGACAAAAAAATAAAAATAGGTAGAAAAAAATAAACACTTCTCTCTTCTGGTTTATAATTTGATTTGTCAAGATGACAATCATCTGATTTAGCAAATTCTCTTTTTAATCTGAAGCTCGATAACTAAGTCAAAATGTACTCTAAAACGTATTGACTAATAACGTAAATAGGAAGAAAAAATAATAATAAATGAAATGAGGCACACAAATAAAATACCATACGAAAAAAATCGTAGAGCAAACAAGAAGCGACAGTGTACTGAATCAGTTGA
Source organism: Sinocyclocheilus anophthalmus (assembly GCA_018155175.1). Lineage (NCBI taxonomy): Eukaryota > Metazoa > Chordata > Actinopteri > Cypriniformes > Cyprinidae > Sinocyclocheilus > Sinocyclocheilus anophthalmus. Next base: position 29,360 of record JADLZN010010058.1, on the reverse strand, counting down.
ATATATTGTCAATAGAGATATGTACCCAATGATCAAAAAGATGAAAATAAATAAATAAATAAATATATATGTATATATAAAAAAAAGGCGAATAAAAAAATAAAGAATTAAGAATTGTTATTACAGATAGCAAAAAGCCAACTTCGGTCTCCCCTGTTCATATTGTATTTACTACCACAATTTTTTGCTTAATTGCTATATTTTATTCGCTATGATTTTGACTAGTCACTGACATAACGCTTCACAGATTATTCAAATTCATCATTGAGTGTCTGTAGATGCCCACGGTGTGTTCGCTCTAAAAGAGACTCCCAGTAATGGAAGGATTTTAGTGTTTCCCAACGGTTGTTTAAATTCCTGGCTGGTTGTCCAGGTTGCCAGGCCTTTTAAGACTCTGCCAGCTCTCCTCAAACTCTCAAATGGCCTTGGTGAAGGGAAATTCTCCAAGCAGAAGTAATAATATAGCATGCAGATGATGAATTCGTAACACCTGTTTCACTGCTGTCTTTCAAAGCAAGCCCACCACATTTGAGGCTAACAGGCTAACTTATTCAAGGTGTTTTTTGAAAGAGAAACTGGTCACATCTGGAGCTGGTTAGATTTTTTACGTCACAAGCAAAGGAACTCCATACGGTGTAATATGAATCCTTTGAAAAGCACATATTTGAATAAATTACATTTAATAGCAGTTGTTGCACTAGAGATTCATACAGGAAAGAAACGTACTACATTGCACGCATCATGTAAAATCATCACTTTAGAAAATGTATGTATTCATACATAATGTATATTTTTAATTTACATATATATATTTTTATTTATATTATATTCATTTACATTTTTAATTAATACTTTAATTTAGCAAGGATGCATTAAATTGATCAGAAGCGGCGAGTCAAAAAGTTTTAAAAAGTTGCAAAAGAGCAGCTTACTAATCTGGGCCTTTTTGATCAAATAAATGCAGGTTTGGTTAGCATAAGAAACGTCTTTAAAAAAAAAACCCAGAAGAAAATCTCACAAAGCCCAAACTTTTGAATAGTAGTGTAATATGTGAGTTCTTAGCAAAACACTTTAGTTGTATTGATAAGGAAACATTATACCGTATTTACAGCCACCGCTAACACACAAACCTTTCACTTGATAACCAATCAGAGACATAAAATGTTTATGAATCTTCTTTGGTTAATATAATACTGAATACAATTAAGTAAGTGGTGATTTTATTGCATTTAATCCCGATTTAATAGAGATTTTAAATATTATCATCAATGATTTACTCCGTTCTGCTAATTCTAGCAGAATTGTTATTTTTCTGAGTTTCCTTCTGCTCTGTAGTTATTTTGGTTGCCAAGGATTCATTTACTCAGCAAAGAAAATCTGTATAACAGCTGAACTTAACTATGCAAATATAATTATCTATAAATATAAGGTGAATTAGGCTTCTAATACGTTTACATTTTAGATGCTGTCCCATACCTCCATATTGTACCTGTCAGACCGTCCTGCATATTATCCCAACATATGGAAATGCACATTGGAAAAATTCTGTTACGAAAAACAATCTCTGTCTTTATTGGTCTCCAGATGTTTTCACCCTCCTTTCTTCCCTTCCACTCGCCCTCCCTGTACAGCCGCACTGTTGTTCGCTGGATTCCCCCTCATCCATGGTCTCTCTTCTCTTTATTATGTTTTTAATATCTCTTACTAGATATTCGAAGGTACGCCAATGCGCAAATGTATGCATTCGCTTTCTGGGTTCAAATGTTCGCAAATTGAGGACATGATTAGCGTAGGACTCTCTCTAAGTTTTATGGGGGTCGATGATGAACATGAGAGTAGTTCAGCATCACTTCGCCAAGTTTATCACCTAATATGTCCATATTTTCCGCTAATGTGCGCCATTGTAAACAACATATTTTGGCAAAATCCCTATGTATGTCATCTATATCCTCATTGGTTTAAGGGTTGAAACTAACCCGACATATCCCATATAATATCTTTGTATCTTATGAATAAAAGTTGGAAGTATTGAGGGAAATACCATTGAATGTGTGTTTTCTGTGCTTCCGGCGTTTACACTTGAGGGACTGGAATTTTCCATGGTGGCAAAGAATCTATAGAGACCGATGTGTAATTACTGACAATTACATACCACTAATTCAATAATAATAGATCAGAGATCAAAGATGAGCCATGAACTACACACAAATATGTATAGTATATGGTACCACAAGCGTCAGGTCTACAGATCACCAGAGAGATGCATCAAAAAGTGTCAAGAAGTGAGATCAGAGGAACAGTCAATGTTTCATGAAGGAGTCTTGTGCATTATTCACCACTTTCATCTTTTATGGAAATGTGTCATCATACACTCAGAGATTTAAAAGAAGTTGTCAGCAAGGTTTGTGAGAAGCATTGGTCACACCGAGCGGCATCTTGTGACCTTCTGATAAAAGGAGCCCTTCATTGGTTTGGACTGGCCTCTAATGAGATTTTCAGAGGCTGTCACATTTGTCAGATTTAAGCGCTGATGCTTCAGCAGGGCTCATGCTAAAAGCTTTCATGCAAACAAGCTTGTGTATATATTATTGAAACTCCTTTCTGTGACTTGCACACTATTTTGTGGACTACGTCATCAATTTGTTTGGAAAATAAGCCATTTATTCCCTCTGTGTTTATTTGAGAAAGATACTCTTTTTTTTTTTGTCAAAAAATTGCCTTGATAAAAATAATCATAGAAAGACCTCTCTGATAGATTATACAAGGGGCAAGAAAAGTTATTTATATAGTACATTTCATGCATTACGGTAAATTGCAATATTTAAAAAAAATAAATAAATAAAAACTTGTACAACAATAAAACACGAAGGAGTAAATTAAAATATAAGGTGTAATATACTATAATAGTATAGATATATATGTGATTAAAAGCAAAAGCCACACAGGGCTTTGTGCCTTTAAATCACATTTAAAATCACAAATCGCAAAAAAGACAGGACCCAAAAAAAAAGAACAAAAGGAAAGAACATACATTGAAATAAACTAATGCAGTTAAATCAGTAAAGTGCAGTTGTATTGTTTACCCCAGGAGCAAATACTGGGACCAGAGGGATTTCAGCTTTACAGCTCTATCACACTATATGAAAACGGACATTGCACAGCTTCCATATCAAGGACAATTGTTTAGCAGCACATCATAAAGGCTCCAGACTGTCAGTTGTTGTCATTTTGTGATCTGTCAAATGCTTTTTTAATGTTGTAAATGAAACGCTGGAGAAGGAATGTCATCAGAATGTACAGTTGACATCAAAGTGTGTTAACATCAGCCAGAGTCTAGAGGAGCTGTGATGACAGATGAGTGGGCCACTCCGCTATGGGACGTTCCTTCTGCCAAGCCACAAAAGCCTCTTGGCACAGGCACGACTAAAGACGTCCTAAAAGATGAAGAGATAGTCCTCTCATTCACTGTCTGTTGTCAGAGAAGCAAACTTTGTAAAGTAGGTTATATGGTGGCAAGTGATGAGAAATCATTTGCTATCTATCTATCTATCTATCTATACATATATGATATCTATCTATCTATCTATCCCCCCTTTTGACTTATGAATTGTATGAGGTAAGTCATTTAGAATATCGGGCAGAATGGCAAATGCTCTAGACTGCCATTCTGATGTCCCAGGCCATTTCCATGCTAAATGTTTAAGCGGCAGGTCTGCTTGAGGCAGCAGAGCACCGTGAGGTCTTAAATGCCTTGTCAGATCCAAGGAAACTCATTGTGAAACTGTTAGTGGAAACACCTGCCCACAGCAAAGTCACTTCAAGTCTCTCCTCAACAAAAGGCCTGTTTCAAGACTGCCAGCAGGCGAACTGAGGAAAAACGGCTCTGACAGCACAGGAATACGAGGAAAAGCACACTGAGATGCTCTTTGACCTTTTCTCCCAGTCTTTGGGGCTCTATATGAATGCATTTTTAATTTCTTGTAGTAACTCTGTAACCTGTTTCTGGTTTTGTGAACATGTGTTTTAAAATAATAATGACAACACAAGTAATGTTGTAAAATATTAATTGTACATAAGAATAGTTTTCAAATCCTTTATACCCTATTCTCATGATGATTTCGAAATCAGCCACTGGAGTTTTTAAGAACCAGTCTTTCATACTGTTTTCAAATAGGCCTATTTATTAATATTTTCCAATATCCACAATGCTGTAAATGAACAGTACGTCTTGGCAAAAAACACTGCATTTTTTTGTAAATCTACACTATTAACATTTATAAATATCTAATGAAGAATGAATTGAAAACATGACTGAATTATTGATTTCTAGTCCTAGTCCTAGTCCTAGAAAGATCACATTGAATGGCAAACCCATGTTAGCAGCTTTAGCACTAAACATCACTGGTTGATCACTGACATCTAGCGGTATAAATGAGACTTTCAGCTTTTCTCTGAATTGATGCGTTGAACTTTTTGTGTCTCACTCCTAATAGAGAGAGAGAGAGAGAGGAGCGAAGAGAGAGAGAGAGAGAAGTCTGGGACGGTGGGGGTGAGATCACGGACAGGTGCTGCATATTGTCAAAAAAAAAAACCTTCTTGCAAAAATCAACAAAACAAATCTATCGTAATGCTTCAAAAAGATCAATTATTTTAACACGATGTATCTCTTCTTTGAAAACAAGAACCCTACATATCTTGGAAAATGACCCTGTCAATATCAGTGTGGAATATACAAGGCTTAAAATCAACTGCCTTTGGGCTGAAGAGTTTAAACACAGAATTCCACAACAGCATCAAGAATATGGGCATTATAATTCTACAGGAAACATGGGGCAGGACAGACACCACCACACACTGTCCCCCCAACTTCTTATTCCACCCTCGCAAAAACTCAGCACAGTTCGGCAAGGCAAAAACTCAGGAGGACAAATAGTCTGGTACAGCTCGAAATTCGACAATTACATTGACACAGTAAAAATTGGCAAATACCATGTCTGGCTTAAACTCCATAAGGAACTACTTCTACAACAAAAAGACACATTGCTTTGTGCCATATACATCCCACCATCAGAGTCCCCCTTCTACAGTGAAGATATAAGACACTTCCAGACCCTGGGAAATGTGCTAATCTGTGGTGACATGAACGCAAGAACAGGATTACAGCCAGACTTCACAGACACACAAGGGAGCAAATATATTAAAGGGGTCATCGGATGCCCATTTTCCACAAGTTGATATGATTCTTTAGGGTCTTAATTAAAGGTCTATAACATAATTTGGTTAAAATTTCTCAACGGTAGTGTAAAAAAACCACCTTTTTTACCCTGTCAAAAACAGCTCTCTGTTCACAGCGAGCCATTTTGGTCCATGTTGCTTTAAAGGGGGTCATATGATGTTGCTAAAAATACCATTATTTTGTGTATTTGGTGTAATTGTGTTTATGCGGTTTAAGCTTAAAAAAAGACATTATTTTCAACATACTGTACATTTTTGTTTCTCCTCTGTGCCCCGCCTTTAGTCGATTTTTACAAAGCTCATCAGTTCTGAAAAGCGAGGTGTGGTTTGTGGACTCTGATTGTCGCAAAGCTATCCTAGTGTCGTGTGATTGGCCCGAATTACCTCAAGCGTTGTGACAGAAATGTTACGACCCTTATCCATATCGATTGACCCGAGGAATGTGTGATCCCCTGGCCGGAGATGCCGAGCGATGAGACAAAAACATTAAACCCATTATAAATGAGGGAATTGGTTGCATCCAGGGGGACGGATTATAATGCACCTATTATGTAGTTTCGCATTGCACTCGTCGGCCGTGTAAAGCATAAAACCATGTCTGCCGTTTGGGCATTGAGAAATGACAATACAAACCTGCGCTATCCCTCTACACTGCACTCAAAAAACTCGCGTTTTGACTCGTCAGTGGCAAATTTTTAATATTAAAATGTGTCTTACAGTTGTCTTTCTTTTTTTTTTTGTGGGGGAGTCGAACAGCCCTGCATTGTCGTTCCTAACTTACCAGGATCAGGAATAGCTTCCACACAAAATTGTTGTGCACAACATTGAACCTATTATGGGTTGAAGTTTGGACCAGTTGTTGTAAATACAACTTAAACCAATGATTTCTAGCCGTGTCCTCTTTGGAAGGCCAAACACTAAGTAGGTTTCGCGTTCAGGTCGGCGCTACGAGATCGTTGAGGCCAGTCTCTAGAGTGAGTGCGGCGTGAGGCATGCAGATCGATAGGAGCCCGCCGGTTCGGGCAGCGGAAACCACATGTGGACGGCACCCCTGGATCGGACGCCGCTCGTCCGTGGTGAGAAGCCGATCCGAAGCGATCCACAGTGCTAAGTGAGTATTCCTCAAGCCGACCAGCACAGATCAGCTCTAGGCATAACGAAGTAGCATATTGTCCTCTTTTGGAAGCCAAACAAAGTATTTTCGCTTTCACAAAAAAACACACAGCGTCTTCACAACATGGCGGCAGCAACCACTACAATACTACAGCGAGAATCAAAGTTACGCCTTATTTCTTTGTGTATACATTTGGGTGGTGTTATGCAATCTTCCCACACAGTGACGTAGACAATGTGGGGGCGTGTTAGAACGAGACATTTTATGTAGGCGTGGTTGACTCTTAAATTTTATAAAGAATATCTCTTTGGATTTGAGACTTTGTCTTTGCAACTTTACAGATCTTCTTTTTGCACCAAGACCTTGTAACACTTACACAAGAGAAAGCGAAAAAATTTAGCAAATAGCAATCATAGGACCCTTCTTTAAATGTTAATGACTCTTTGTTGTCCTCTTTGTCACCCCGCCCCTCTCACTTCCGTGGGGTGACGACGAACGCCGTAAATCAGCCGCGGGGAACTTGCGACACTAGCGACATAGTAAGGAAAGGCGACATAAAAAATAACCCTTATACTCACTACTTCTGTTGATGAAGCTGGATCAAGAATAATTTGCGCAAACATAGACGCATTTAGCCAGATCGGGGATCAGCACATTCCCTTCAAAAAACGAATTAGTAAGTTAATGCGCGGGTCTTCAGCGGCATTCATTATTACATCAACACACAAATGCACTCAATTACATCTGAGAAGTCTTGTCCTTTTTCCCCATGACTGGCAGTAGATCACAATGGCTGATGATGACAGATCCACTCAGGGCGGGTCGAGTAGGAGTCCTTGTCAATCAACTCTCGTGGAGGGCCTGTTGCAGAAATACGTCATTCTGCCAGGAATCTTGAAACAGATGATTTGGGAAAGGGGATTTTTAAAATAGCTAAGTGTTGGGAAGGTTACTGTGGAAAGTAATGGTTACAGATCTACAAGTACCTCTAAAATGAAGAAGTAGTGTAACCTTTTTCAATTACTTTATTAAGATAAGGAATGATTACATTTTATGTACTTTGTCTAAATCTTCTAAATTTTTCAACTGTATCATTTTCAAACATGTAAAACCAGGCAAGGGTAAAACAGTACTTCAATTTCAATGCTATCATTTTTTTAGGATTATCACTTAGTATGTCAATTTTTACTTTTTATCTCACAATTTGGATGTTTTATCTCATTATTATGACTTAGTACCTCATAATTTTGACTTTCTGTATCATAATTTGACTTAATTTACCAAAGCATGACATTTTTTTCTTATGTGCTTCCTTGGATTAAGAGTCGACTCAAAAGGTCCTTTACAACTGTGTTTTTTACTTTAATTACCAAACTATTACACATCCCAGAAGAACTGTAATTCACTCTAATGACTTGAACAAGAAAAGCTTTTTGTGACCAGTAATTCTTTGAGAATTAGAAGGGAGTCGTTACAATAAAGATAGTTTGAACAAATGTGATCCTCATAAGTGTACACGTGTGCATATATCAACTGTTGTTAAAATCTGGGGCAGAATCTGAGCTAGCAACAGTAATTGTGCTGGATAAACTACAGTATATTCAGAAGCTAAGCACTGGTTGTTCTGCGAAGCCTTAGTAATTTGTTGTAATTTCTGGACACTGGAGAGAACAGCATTGACGTAATAGTCTCAGAAGGCACTTCACAGTCTTGTTAAGTCTAGAACTTCAAAATGGCATCATACTGTGCATCTTTTTTGTGCCCAGGATGGATATATCCTCTTGACATTTTAGGGGCGTTTTAAAAGGGGCGTATATGCATTTAAAAAATAAAAGAACAGAATAGCCAATCAGTGATCTCTCCAAAAGAACACAAAAAACAACTACTGGAAGTTATATTTTATAAATTGCTTTTAAGCCAAAGATCATGATCAAAGCCTGATGCAAACCTAAATGAAAAATAAAGTACTATAAATACAGGTAAAGTGTTTACCTGCACAGGTGGCACAAGTCGAGTGGCACACCACCCCCCCCTTTCACATCAACTCCCTCTCTCTCCTGTACGAACACTCGCCCATCAGTCCCGACTCTGATCCAGCTCACAGTCAATCCACTCTCACACCCCTCGCCAGTGCTAGGTCTCTAGCAGCTCCGATGCAATTCATTCCTGTAGACTAGAAGGAAATCATAAGACAGAAAGAAGCAACAGACGAACAGAGGAGAGATCCAGGGTGACCAAACACTGAGACTGAGCCACAAGACACTTTTTAAAACCGTGAGATAAGCCTCCATAGGGGGCGCCAGAGCATATAAGGGGAAGAGGATAGTAAAATTTACGAAGAAAAAAACTCATGAAAATGAATATTATCATTGTTGTGCAAAATCATAATAATGATGACAGCAGGAGCAGGTAAAAACACAAAACATTTAGCCATTGGACCCACTAAGTGCCTCAGCAAACTTCCAAGAGGGCCACAAGATGACTTAAGTTACTTTTTTTAAATAACGGACCAATAGACACTAAATAAGCTAAAACACTAAATAAAAACAAATAAAGTCTGGTACAAACTGCTCATATTTCATGATTTCATCAACCAAAATTTCTTTTCAAGAACCCAGGATTCCATAAGATTTTGGAAAACCTGGAAAAAAGCGTATTTAAACAAGTTAGTAAGTATTTTCTCATTCATATCAAGATCTCCATAAATATTTTATCCTAGTGTAGAACCCAACTTTGGATAACACTAGAAAATAATTAAAAAAAAAACACATTTAACTCGCGAATATAATTGCAAACTGTATTGGTGTAAAACATTAAACCCTGAAGAAAATTCAATGCTAATTTATTGATTATAAAAAAGAGACAAAAACTTATGGCAACCTTCGATGTGGGTTTTAGACTTTTTACTTTATTTTTTATTAATTGGAAATACAGATGACCTTTCTTTGCCGTTTCAACATGCAAAAATAAAGGTGATAAAACTCAGAGCACGAGATATAATAGCTTTCACAATGGTTGGCATGCAACATTGTAGGATCTTAACCTGGTTTTTAATCACAATTTTTATAAGCAATATGCTGAGGGTCTTTTTTTCTCTAACGAGGGAAGGGCCCACCATCTAAACAATCATCAGGAGGACTAATAAAGTTTCCCAAAACTGCAAATGAGGACAAGTCAAATGAATCATTACAAAATGGACTGTTGTATTCATCAATTGTCAACCTTAAACGAAGTAGACCAAACTCGCACAGCGTTGTTGCACACATACAGCACCTGCCAGCGCTTCATACTTCGTCCAGTTAAACAAAGTCGCCTCACACCCGATCAAACACCGAACGGATTACAAGTCCAACAACTGGGCCTGAACAAACCTTGATTATGATTCAAGAGAATATTTCGACCACCAATTCACAGCACCAGCCTGTGCGTCTTACGCCAAGATTTGCTGCCCCCCCATGAACCATGACCTGTTTTTCTTTTCTCTCTCTGTTTTTCCACCTCTTTATCTAACGTCAGAGAGGAGTTGGAAAAGCCCAAGCAAAATCGCTCACTAGAGACAGTATTTCAACATACATCTAAACTCAAGAGATACGTGTGTAACAGGATGTTTCCAGTGATAATTCAGCATTTAGTCTGCGTGGCTTTATTTTGACATCTCTCAATGAAGATCGTAGGAAAGTTTTAGTCCAAGAGTCTGACTATATTTCATATACTGGCTCAAAAAAACATGTCGGAGGTCAAATAATGTATTTGCAATGGACTGAATTACCTGAGACCAGTCTGGCATTCTGTGCAGATGTTCGCAGATGTGCATTTCTTGCAATTCTCGGTGCATTTCCAGCACATGGTGGAGTCTGCAAGAGAACAGCCACATGAGGTCTCAAATTCAACACAATTCACAGCCAAACAGCATGTGAGGTTTTCTGGAGTGAGATGAAGTGTGACTTGCCCAGGTCCAGGTAGAAGCCGTCAGGACAGGAGCTGGCACAGTTGTTTCCTCCCTCCACAAGGAACAGACCCGAGCGGCAGGTTGAACACTGATCACTGCGGCTGCCGATGCAGGACTCGCACAGCGGAGAGCACTTCTTACAGCGCTTCTTATCGTCCCGGAAAAACCCAGTCGGACACTCAGGTACACACATCCTGAGAGACAGACAGACGGAGGTGGAAAGAGAAAAGGAGAGAGACAGACACAGACAGGAAGAGCCACATGTATACTCAATGAAACGCTATGACCATTGGCGCCTGTGAGAGAAAAGGACTTTCAACCAGGAACAAAGGGCAAACAAGTCAGTTGAGCAAAGCATATAGCTTCCAGCAGCTGAGGCACGCAGGCTGTGTAACTTGGGAAGGCCTGGGAGAACACAAAATTATTACTATGAGAATCATAGACACACCGCGCGCGAAAAACATAGCTAAGACCTTCTGCGCACCACAACACACAACACACACACGCACTAAAAACACACAACACACACACACTAAAAAACACACACACACACACACCAACAAAACACACACACATACACACACACACCACACACACCACACCACACACACCCCCACACACAAAAGACGTTGTCTGGGATAGGCGTGAGCTGTTAGCAGGGACACAGCCAGAACCCCCGACAGCGTTGTCGCACTGTGTTTGGTGTTTTTATAGAAGTTCATTAATTTTTGACTCCAAGTGCAAAATATTTTTCAAGAAAAAAAGAAAAAAAAAGAAAGAAGTACTTCGTATAAAACCTTTCCTGCACACGTATTAAAAACCTTTCTCAATTCTTTAGTTGGCTCTAATTAGGTTAGGCAATGCAAAATGATTCATGTTGGGGTATTGTATCACCCCTGTAGGGAGTTTCTTTTGCAATGATCTGCCTGGCTGTACTAGCCGGTTCACTATAAGGTTACAGACAAAACAATCGAATACTGGAATTTAATACTGAATTTTGAAGTTTCACACCAAGGTCAAGAGAAATGCGCCAAGTCTCTGAATGTCCTCTGTTACTCAATGCTGTTTAACATATGCTTCAATGTGCGGGGGTCTGGTGAGCATTCTCTTTCTCATTTATTGATTCACAAAAACAATAAAAAAAAAAATACAAGTATAACAAATACAAGTAATACATTTTGAAAATTATAGTAATTAACAATACCAAGTTTTTCTATTTGAACTATACATTTTAAATATTAGTTATTCCTGTGACTGGAAGCTCGACATTCTTAAGGACTATACTCCAGTTTATTCAGTGTCCCATGATCCTCTTCAGAAAACTCGACCTCTAATATGCCTGATTTTCGCTTTCGTATTTCAAATCAATGTTGACAACACAGTTGTGCCTTGCTTCTGTATTCTTTGTCGGAAACGGCTGGTACTACAATTCAATTAAACACCATTCAAAAGAATCAGCATTTTTGAAACGAAATCTTTTGTAACATTTTAAATGGTTTTTATAAACATTCAACGTCAATATGATGATGCATCTTTGCTATAATAAAAGTATTATTGTAAGTAAAAAATTTGCGCACTGCCCACGACACTTTTGAACAGTAGAGTATGTTTTAAAAACAAATTAGATTTTCATATAAAAAGTTCAAATTTAATGACTAAAAATATTGTATTACTAATCTTATCACAAATAAATATTGATTAAATATAGGTTTCTAAATTAAGCATATTTTAAAGGTAAAAATCTTTCTTTCTTTTTTTTACAAATAGCACTAATTATTTACAAATAATTTATTAATTAATTCTAGTTCAACCTGAACTAACCTTGTCATGTCATAAAAATATGAAATGATCTGATATTTTAAGTACTATTTTAAGTATTTTAAGATATTTTTACTGACCTACAGTCACGAGGGTCTGCATGGATATGTGATATCATTCATGTTATATTTTTGTTTCGTGCAAATATCTGTACATTTGTTCTACCCCGAGATGCCTTTTTAATAATTGTTTGTATAAGTTAATGCATCCAGAAAAAAAGGTCATTATGTTATTGAACCAAGTACCAACATTTTTTAAAAAAGTAGTAAAAAAAATAGTTTAATGTGTACTGATGTTGTGAAAAGCTGTGTACCTGGTGTTGTTCTTGAACTTGAGGAAGTAGTGGAGGCAAGTGATGCACTGCTGGGGCCCTGGACCCTCACAGCCGTTCTCACACTCAGGGTGGCACAAGCCTTATGTGAGAAAACAGAAACTGATGCGTTTCCACAGATACGCAGTGAAGCATAATAGAATTACAAAAGAGTACTTACCCACATACTCCTCACTGTACTCGTCATCAGGCTGAGGCTCCGCCAGTGAGCGAGGCTTGTCACTGCGGAATGAGTACGGATGCACGGAGGTGCCATAAAGTATCAGAGACCACTCTTTCAGCTTGCCTGGAACGAACAACAAATCAGTCGGTGTGCAAAGAAATTAACCCTGCCTTACAGACGAATTTTCCTCGTACCGTTCCAATTGGAACTGGGTATTCACGACGTAAGTGTCAGTATCATTAGTTTACACCTAACAAGACCACAGACGGATTAAATAAGCAGGACAGTTAATAGACCATTTCAGTAGAAGCCTTTACTATTAAGTATAATTTTTGTATCGTTACGCATTCCGTCAACATTTACGTATACAAAAATGTTTTGGGTCTGCAATAACTATTCCCTAGTTTTTTTCTATATGAATATATAAACAAATTCTCTCATCTTTCTCAACGCCTTATTTCATTGATCCAATGCACTGTATAAACAGTAATTTTATACATTTAATATTTATATATATATATATATAATATACTCCAACTTGAAATGTTTATATATTCTATTATAATATATTAATGATATATTCTACTGTTTATCTATATATCAAAACTACGGTCCATTGCTTATGCCACGTAGTTTTCCCCCTCAATTATGTCTGTATGAGATGGATGTTAAAACACTATCGGTTCTCATAATAATGAGATGTTACCATCATTAATCAATTTTTTGTTGTTTTTGTTAAAATTACCATGAATGAATGAATGAATGATGGAATTTTTTATTGCCAACAGGTTGTTTACCCATACGAGGAATTGGTTTTCGTGACAGAAGCTTCCACAGTGTAACATAATGACAGTGACAGAACAAAAAACACAGATAATAAAAAATAGAAAATAGAACAAGTAACTAAGGAATAAAATATACAAATCGACAATTGTATGTACAGGTATATAACAATAGACAGTTGTATGTATATTATGTGCAAATTGAAATGTAGACTGAGTGTGTGTGTTAGATAAATAAGTGTATGAGTGAATAAATAGTGTGTGTTCCACAGTTATTGTCAAGTGTTCATGAGATGGATGGCCTGAGGGAAGAAACTGTTCCTGTGTCTGGTCGTTCTGGTGCTCAGAGCTCTGTAGCGTCGACCAGATGGCAACAGTTCAAGAGGGAGTGTGCTGGATGTGAGGGGTCCAGGGTGATTTTGCTAGCCCTTTTGCTCACTCTGGACGAGTCCAGTTCTTGGAGAGAAGGGAGGGTTGTACCAATGATTCACTCAGCAGTCCGGACTGTCCTCTGTAGTCTTCTGAGGTCAGATTGGTAGCTGAGCTGAACCAGACAGTTATTGAAGTGCAGAGGACAGATTCAATAATGGTGGAGTAGAACTGTTTCAGCAGCTCCTGTGGCAGGTTGAACTTCCTCAGCTGGCGAAGGAAGTACAACCTCTGCTGGGCCTTTTTCACAATGGAGTCAATGTGAGTGTCCCACTTCAGGTCCTGAGAGATTGTGGTGCCCAGGAACCTGAATGACTCCACTGCAGTTACAGTGCTGTCTATGATGGTGAGTGGGTGGAGTGCAGGGGGGTTTCTCCTGAAGCCCACTATCATCTCTACTGTTTTGAGCGTGTTAAGCTCCAGGTTGTTAAAACTGCACCAAACAGCCAGCTGTTTAACCTCTTGTCTGTAAGCAGACTTGTCACCGTTCTGTATGAGGCCGATGAGTGTGGTGTTGTCTGCAAACTTCAGGAGCTTGACAGAGGGGTCTTTAGATGTGCAGTCGTTGGTGTACAGGGAGAAGAGCAGTGGAGAGAGAACACAGCCCTGAGGAGCTCCGGTGCTGATGGTGCAGGTGTTGGATGTGTTTTTTCCCAGCCTCACTAGCTGCTGTCTGTCTGTCAGGAAGCTGTTGAGCCACGGACAGACGGAGGTGGGCACGGAGAGCTGAGTTTGTTTGGGCAGGAGGAGGTTTGGGATGATGGTGTTAAAGGCCGAGCTGAAGTCCCCAAACAGGATCCTCACATAAGTCCCTGGTCTGTCTAAATGTTGCAGAACATAATGCAGTCCCATGTTTATTGCATCGTCCACAGACCTGTTTGCTCTTTAGGCAAGCTGAAGAGGATCCAGCAAGGGTCCAGTGATGTCTTTCAGATAAGCCAAAACCAATCTTTCAAATTATTTCATGACCACAGACGTTAGAGCCACAGTCCTGTAGTCATTTAGTTCTGTAATTTTGGATTTCTTTGGGATGTGGATGATGGTGGAGCTTTTGAAGCAGCAGGGAACTTTGCACAGCAGTGATCTGTTGAAGATCTTTGTGAAGATGGGGGCCAGCTGGTCAGGACAGGATTTCAGATAGGCTGGTGTAACACAGTCTGGGCCTTGTGCTTTTTTCCTTTTCTGCTTCCGGAAGACCTGGCGTACCTCTTCTTCGCTGATCTGAATTGCGGGTGTGGGGGAGAGGGGGTTGCTGGAGGTGTGAATGGTTATGTGGAGAGGTGTTCAGGGCGGGTGTGTGGTGTCTTTTCAAACCTGCAGTAGAAATCGTTCAGATCGTCTGCCAGTTGTTGATTATCCACAGTGCTGGAGGATGGTGTCTTGTAATTGGTGATTTCTTTTAGACTTTTCCACACTGATGCTGAGTCAGTGGAAGATAATTGAATCCTTATTTTTTCTGAATAATTTCTCTTTGCCACTCTGATCTCCTTTTCTCCTTTTCCAGTGTGTATTTAGCCTTTTTATACAAGACATTATCCCCCTTCCTGTGAGCATCTTCTTTGGCCTGCCGGAGCTGTCTGAGTTTTGCAGTGAACCATGGTTTGTTGTTGTTGTAAGTTAGATGAGTCCTGGTAAGTATGCACATATCTTCACAGAAACTGATTAAATATGTTACAGTCTCTGTGAGCTTGTCCAGATTGGTGGCTGCAGCTTCAAAGACGCTCCAGTCAGTGAGGTCAAAACAAGCTTGTAATCCTGCTCTGCTTCATTAGTCCATCTTTTTACAGTCCTTAATACAGTTTAGCTGATTTCAGTTTCTGCCTGTAGGTCAGTATAAGATGTACCAAGCAGTGATCAGAGAGCCCCAATGCTGCTCGTGGGACAGAGTGATATGCATTCTTTATTGTGGTGTAACAGTGATCCAATATATTACTGTCTCTGGTGGGACATGTGATGTGCTTTCTGTATTTTGGCAGTTCATGGGAGAGATTGGCTTTATTAAAGTCCGCGAGAATGATTAAAACAGAGTCCGGGAGTTGTTGTTCTGTCTCTGTGATCAGATCAGCGAGTTTCTGTACGCGTGCTCACGTGCGCATGCGGAGGAATGTACACACTTATGAGAATGAATGAGCAAAACTCCCGTGGCGAGTAGAACGGCTTACAGTTAATGAAGAGCACTTCTAGATCTGAACAGCACATCTTCTTTAACACAGTTACATCTGTACACCACCTCTCATTGATGTAAAAGCATGTCCCGCCACCGCGCGATTTCCCTGTTGATTCTGTGTCGCGGTCTGCTCTGAACAGCTGAAAGCCTGGGAGACTCAACGCGCTGTCCGGGATTGCGTCTTTCAGCCAGGTTTCCGTGAATCACAGAGCAGCAGAGTTTGAAAAATCTTTATTTGTCCGGGAGAGCAGAATGAGTTTGTCTGTTTTGTTGGGTAGAGAGCTGAGGTTTGCCAGATGGATGCTAGGCAACTGCGTTCTGAATCCGCGCTGTCTGAGCTTGACGAGCGCGCCGGCTCGCTTCCCCCGTTTGCGCGTCCTGAAGCGTTTGATCAGCTCCACAGCTCCCCCGACAACAATGTCCAAACCAAAACATTAAAATAATCGAAATCCGGTGAAATATCAGGTGGTGTGTACTCCCGAATGTCCAGCAATTTGTCTTTGGTGAAACTGATTGCAGGGATATAATTAAAGACAGGACAAACTAACAAAACATAAAAACAACTGCAGAGCACGCCACGGAGGCAGCCATCGGCGTCGGCGCCATTGTGCAAACCACATTTTCTCGTAATAACGAGATGACATGCCATTAAAACAATGTTCTTTAAAAATAATGAGATAACGAGTCATTAAATGATGTAATTTCTTATAATAACAGCATATGCCATAAAAGCAACATGGTTATTATATCATTAAAACAACATATTTTGTATGTGACCTGACAACAGGGGAAACAGACGTCACATACAGTTCGATATTCCGCCTGCATTATTGTCAATGGATGATTGCCAATTTTGACAAAAAAAAAAAAGATTTAACTCTGTTCAACTTAAATCTCACACATCAGTTAATTAAGTTTTATTTTTCAGGTCACACTACCTGAACTGTTAAACTGTAATCACCGCAATAAATGTTGGTACTGTGGTAGTTACCACACAGCCTAAGTTGATATGCATTTGTCAAATCACCTCTGTGTAAGACCATGTGGTGTTTTCAAAGGTGAAGGAATGGCTGAAGGAACAGTTAGTGTGTTTTGCTTGGAGAAAGTACCTGGTGCTTTCTGGCTCCTGAGTTGGGAAGGAGAGTCATAGATCTCTAGTATCCAGTCTCCAGCAGCTTTCTCTCCCCAGCAGTGAGTTGTCATGAACTCCCAGTTCTTAAAGCCCTCCATTGAGTGATCAAACAGCCTGCAGTAACAATAAACAAATGCTACACCACAGCACAAAATGCACTTAAAAATACTGGACCAATTCAGTGGAAATCTGGGAATTCTCCCACTGAAATTCACCAGGGAGATTCTATCAAAGTAGCCATTTACTGAAGATTAGTGTATAGTCTGTAACTGTACCTGTTGGCGAGCAGCTGTGACTTTGTCCCTGATGGTGACGTTAGGTTGATTGACAGGTCTCCTCGCCGTGGGTGTGTAATTGTTATACGTACGACCACATGCTCCAGATAAATAACGTGATGGTTTGCATTATCCGTGCAGCCTGTTGCCTTGTACACCGAACGAACGACATGCTCTGGACGGATGGTTCTACGGGAAACAAATGTATATTTACTATGACTTATATAACATTATAAATGTGACCTACTGTGGGATGTTTAAGAGCGATTGCATATACCTGATTTGTTTATCGGCATTCTCCACACAGATGTGCTGTGGGGGAACCTGTTTCCAACGCTCCGCCTCTTTCACCATGGCCTCCGCGTCCATCAGCCCAAAGCCATACAGGTGACTGACTGTAAGAATATTTACAACTTAACTGTTCAACAAAAAAAATAACAATATGCACACAGAGAGTTACCATGAACACCAAATTTACCATCAATCATGATGCAGATCAGGGGTATTTTAGTATCATTGAAACGCTATTAGTTTTTATTATTATATTATATTTTCCTCTCCATTTTTAGAAATTTTGTTGTGTGTTTTTGCAATTTTTATTAGTTTTTTGTCTGTATAGATTTTATAAATTTTTTACAATTTTATTATTATAGTTTTAATTTTGGTTATTTTAGTACATTGTTAAACTAAATGAAAATGAGAAACGACGCCTTGCCAACTAGATAAAACATTTGTTTTTTATATAAAAATTTTATTTTAAGTTAATGTTTATCATATTTCAAGTAATGACACTTTTTTATGGTTTTAGTTTACTATAATAACCCTGATGTATATTCATGTTGTAAAATTAATTGTTCAGCATAGTCTGGAATAGGGGTGGACTATCGTCTCTATCACGGTTATGCTCATGTGACGTCACTGCGCCATCATGAAAGCTTGTCATTTGAATGCGTTTTTAAGAGCTGCGGTTTAAAAAAACAAGCGATTTTAAACCCTTGGCGCACAAGAAGCAGCGAAATTTTGGTATATGTGAGCACTGCCAGAGAGACGGTCTGAGCGCACTCACCTGAAGCACGCGTACATAAAGCTGCCTCTCACACAGCACACAAGTACTGAACGGAGTTCTTTCTGGCACCTTATTGGGCTTGAACGGTCAAATACACACACTTACGTTTCAAAATGCCCATCTTTGAGAGTATCCTCATAAATACAGTCATTTATGTCTTAAGTCAACCTAAACAGTTGAGAAAAAAAATGCATGTGTATCACTATATTAGAGCCGTCCATCAGGTCTTAAAGTGACAGCAGCCTAATAAACCTGCTGCTGTCTGTGTCCTTAATGTTAATCAAACAACAAGAGATAATCTCTTCGCTGCGCCAACTGAATCACTTTTGTAACTTTAATAGGAATAAATCTATATTTAATTTACACAAGTGAAGATAACAGATTTAAAGTAGTTATTTCACATAGGTCTATTACATTTGAGCCTTTGTTCTGTCGCAGTTTTTTGTGCTGTTGCATGTAATTAGTTTCTTTGTTCTTGTTTTATCACAAATTGTTTACTTGTCTTCAGTTTTTTTTAGTTAGGCTAGTATTAGATTTTTGTGATACTGAAATCGATTGTTAATTATGAAATTTAAAAAAAAAAAGTAAAATTTTTGCTTTCATAAAAACAAATCTGTCATATCGTCATATAATATTTTGGTCATATCACCCACCCTTAGTCTGGAAAACCCAAAAGACTGAGCGTACAATAATGAAATCAACGTCTGAATATTTCTGGGTATGAAGTTTCTCACAAGCATCACTTCTCATCTGGTGGTTAAAACGAGACAGGGCAGTTTAAAGAAATTAAAAAGCCTGTTACCGTTATAACCAGCGGCATTGGTTTTCCAGTCAGGAGCGCTGAGATGGCCAGCACGAGATGTCTTCACTATTATGTGTTGTACATCTCGCCACGTCAGGAAAGGACTGCAACAGAGAGTCAAAAATAAGATTAATGGACATTTGCGACTATGTGACCAATTGCGTGACTAAATAATATCCCCAAACTGGATTCAATACCTCCAAACCCAATTATTATAATTCAAACAATCACACTGGCCACAGTTTTCAGCTGTAGTTCACAAAGTCTCATTGCCTGGATGTCTGGTTGAAGCATTCGCTCCCATAATTCACCATGCACAGTGGGATCAAACATCAAACCAAAGAGAGATGGATGCCATGTGTCCCCGACTAGCCCCCCGAAATATCGAAACAATCTAACTCTGTTTGGTTCACTGCATTGTGCTGGGAATATACAGTCACATGGCAGCCATATGTCAAGGTTCTGCTCAATTTCCTGTGTGAAATCAGACACAGTTGAAACTTACAGGAATCAAGCCGCTCTCTAGACGGCGTTCAGAATCCCAGCATTTTAAAGGGGTCAGGATTTCAACATTAAGATTTAACATATTGCATAATTTTGGTCACGGTCAAGTACACCCACAGTGCTGACTTGTTTACCTGTTGTAGCTTATCCTTATTGTGTGCACAAAATAGACACTTGGTGCATTTAAGCCATGTGGGAAAGATCATATTTATGATTTAAAAGACACCACAATGTCGTATTGATGAGTGGGAAAGTCAGGCTTATCTTTGAGTCAGAAGCATATCAGCGAGGAAACATGGTAGATGCAATAAATGTGGCGTCTTTTTTATTGTTTAATTTTATATGTAAATTCTATACTTTTTTTTCTCCAAAAATAGCTAAATAGCATGTACAAAATATGATAGTATTGCACAATTATAACAGAATATATGGCGATCCATTTTACAGCACCTTCATAAATTTAATAAAAACAAAAAAGTGAGAAAAAAGGCACTCAATGCACATTTTTATTCATTATTTTTTAGAAGTAGTTAAAAACTTTGCTGGAGAAATGTATCTGCCATCTTGCTCCAGCCAAAGTGACTTGAATGCACCTGACGTCATAATTATGACTTCCCAATTCATAAATACAAATTTCCCAGAAGGTCTTAAATGCACACAGTCAAAACACATCAGAAGCGTTAATTAAAAGCCACTGTTTTCAGGTCACGGTTGTGGTAACCTGTATGATTTCATTTCTTCTGTTGAACACAAAAGATGGTATTTTGAAAAATGTTGGTAACCAAACAGCTGACGGTAGCCAGTGACTTCCATAGTACTATAGAAGTCAATGGCTAAGGTCAACTGTTTGGTTACCCTCATTCTTCAAAATATCTTCTTTTTGTGTTCAAAGTAAGAATCCTTCAGGGCTTTACGACATGAGGGTGTGTAATTAATGACAGAATGTTCCTTTTTGGGTGAACTCCCCTTTAATTCAGAGGGTCAGTGAGAGTGTGAAAAGCCTAACACCTTCATGATTATGGCGAAATTAGTGGTGCCAATTTCCACTGAAGTGGCCTGAACAGCCTTCCCAACTAACACTGTTAAGAAATGAGAACATACAGTAGTTTGCTTCCACTTACTTTGCTTCCAGAGCAAGAGCTATGATCCCTGCTGCCATCGGCGCTGACGCTGATGTTCCAGTGTGACTGTCTGTGCAGCGCTGCCTTAGATCGGTTGTGATCTAACAAGAGAGACAAAGAAATTCAGGTTATTCTTGTGCATGGCGTTTCCATGTGTTAATCGGTAAAC
The DNA here is from genome assembly GCA_018155175.1 of Sinocyclocheilus anophthalmus. Classification (NCBI taxonomy): domain Eukaryota; kingdom Metazoa; phylum Chordata; class Actinopteri; order Cypriniformes; family Cyprinidae; genus Sinocyclocheilus; species Sinocyclocheilus anophthalmus. Next base: position 8,303 of record JADLZN010010058.1, on the reverse strand, counting down.
AAAGTGAATGTGTATTGACACTGCAAGTGAGCAACATGACGTGAAGTAACAATACTTGACCGCTTCTGTTATAATACACAACACTGTCTCCACTGCAAGTACGTGATAGACAACTTTGTTTATTTTTTGAACAAGTGTGTTCCAGTTTTGTTGCATTGCTTTTTTGTATTTTGTTATTTGAGTTTAGTTTTAGTTAACTTTATTTATTTATTTTTTATTTGCTTTTTTGAAAATTACTATTTTACGATTTTAGCATGCATGGTTTAGATTTATATAGTGTATTAATTTTCATCCCGTCTCACACAGGGCCACAAATTGTTCCATCTGCTGCTTTAATCACACATACTAAACTTAACTCGAAAAGAAATATTGCCAAAGTTTTATTTTTATTTGTTAAATGCACTTCAGCAAACTGCAGTACTTACTGACAATGAAACGTGCTATAAATGTGCCATTGTGCTACACTTAGCTGGAAATTACCACCACTTTGGGGCATTTGTGATTCAGCAGCATGGACTGGATCCACTCAGATACTGTGTCAGCATCAGTTTGAAGTTTCATGCAATAAAATCTTTGAAATATTTTCAAAGAGTTTAGTTTAAGGCCATTTGGATCAACTAAATGAGACTCTTAATTTCAGCTGTGAGACATCTGTGTGACGGATTTCGGATTTACTCTGCTCTAAACGTCACATCCACAAAAAACAAAGTGTGGCTGTTTTTTTTTTTTATAAGTCAACACCCCCTTCCTGTCTAACTGGAGAGATGTTTTATTTTTTCGCACTAGATCTGATCAGATCAGAAGTCTTAAAGTCCCCATGAAATCAAAATCAAAGTTTTTTTAGTATGAATATGTTAACCTTAAGGTTACCTATAAGCTAGTGTGCTCCAAAACAATAACAAAATACGCATTTAGAAGATATAAGCATTCAAATCTTACATGGTGCATCCCAAATCGCGTACTTGTGCACTATTCTATGCCGTTTTGTAGGTCTATAAATAGTGTGAGTAGTGCGTTCACACTGAAAATTCCAATAAGAAAAATGCCTTTCAATACCCGTATTCTGCACTTATACCAATTAAAATGAAGGGAATGTGGACACTTCTGCCCTCACTGTCACAGCTTTAATTACGTATCGAGGGTGGGGGGTACCAGACTCCCAATATTACTGCAAAATTAAATAATTGGAGTCTTGGTGAATTATATAATTCACACTCTACATGATTGAGTACATAGTGCATAAGTGAATAGTGTATAAGTGCATAGAGTATAGTGTGTCATTTGGGACGCAGCTACTGTCTCTCACTTCCGCCAATATGGATTATTGATATTTTGGATCAATATTTATCCAAAATATGGAATATTTTGATGACATCACCCTGCACTTCAGCTTCTCATCAAACTTTCTGTCCAATCAAAGGCTCTCTAGAATCCGAAGCATACCCTAATAGTAATCTATTAGACTGTGGCTGTAATAAACTGTAACATGCAGCTTTACCGAGCTCAAGCGATGGCTGAGCTGTGATTTAAATAAAACGCAATAGGCTATTTTTTAAAAGGTGCGAGCTTCTGATTGTACCACCCTTATGTCTATTTCACTTACACTACTCAACATTATAACCTATTATTCATGCCAGGCCAGTAGTTGGCGATATCACTCTGTAAAGAAACACTATGCACCTGCGCACATACCTATAGACTGAACATGTAATATGCATGTGCATGACGTCACTGTTTTCACAAATTCACGTTTTTGTAGTTTACACAAAGACAATTAAAAACACTAGCATGTTGAAACCAGTTTTAAAAAGTTTGCATTTTCAAGCCCCCAAAACACTGCTGTTGTATAAACAAACGGCCAAAGAGCATAAAAAGTTTTTAAACATACAAAATTGTAAGTATTTTTCTCTGTAATTTTATTCAAGTTCATCACATGAATACATTATGTTGACCAACAGAAAGCTGCTTGCTTTGAAAATTAATTCTGTGTGAGCTGTGCTTCATACTCTCTACGAATTATAAACAATCAACCTTTTTTTTGCCCTTCAAACTTATCACAGTACAGGTGGCTAAAATATTTTCACTGCTAGTATTTATGACATTAACCCTGGATGGGTAGATAATAAACCTATGTAAATATAAGTACAGCTGTACTACCTGAAAACTGCAAGAGATCACAACAAAGAGAAGTGCTAATGTCTGTAACACTGGGCTTCAGAATGTAAACGTATTGGAAAAGGAGATTGAAAGCCAGTGTGGAATTTCACACGTCACTCTGAGACAAGCTGAGAGACAGGGAAGCTCTGAAGCTCTGTAACTCTCAGAGGAGCGTGTAAAACTGTGTGTGGGCTGTAAACCGCAGCGGTTAACACCAGGATGCTCTCATGACACAGTGACCAGCAAAGCAGATCAAACACATGTGTGGCCAAAGAAATACATGAGAATGCATTATTAGATGCATTTAAACGGCAATAAATTGAAAAAATTATGCAAGAGGCATCTCTACTTTCTAAGATATTGTGCAGTTTACTGGCGTTTAACTTTCAAAAGGTTTCCATAAATATTCAAACAATTAAATATGCTTCCTTCAGCTCATTTTAAGCACAGATTACTATCAAGTTTCCAACATTTGAAACAACAATAACAAAAAAAAGTCTTAACAAAAGCCAAAAATTTAAAATTCTGTCATTATTTACTCATCATTATGTCATTCCAAACCCATATGTTTTGAAGAATGAAATGCCTTGACTAAAACGCATTCTTTTGTATTTACAACATAATTCTTCCTCCTTAGAATGAGGTTTAATTCTATTAAAGGGGTTAGTTCACCCAAAAATGAAAATGTGTCATCATTTATGCACCCTTAAGTTGTTCCAAACCTTTATGAGTTTCAGTTTGTTTCTTCTGTTGAGCACAAAAGAAGATATTCTGAATAATGTTTGTAATCAAACAGTTGACGGTAGCCATTGATTCCCTTCTATTTTTTTTTTTTTTTTCCATACTATGGAATTCACTGGCTACCGGCAACTGTTTGGTTGCAATATTTTTCAAAATATCTTCTTTTGTGTTCAGCGGAAGAAAGAAACTCCTACAGGTTTGGTACAACATGTGTGTGAGTAAATGATAAAAGATTTCTCATTTTTGGCTGAGCTTTCCCTTTAAACTAGAAACGTGGTGGTTTTAAAGGCAAATCAGCAGCAGCCCTGTTTTATGAAAAGCAAGTTTACTCAGTGCTGAAGATCTAGATTTACGTCTCTTCTTACGATTTTGCGGTCGTAGTTCTCTCCGCTGCTGTAGGTGGTGGTGAGGGTGGAGGCGCACTCTTCCAGATACCAGGGCTTGCGGCCGCTCTCTGCCGTGCTGCTGATGGATATCGTGTAGATGCTGTTGGTGTAGCCGTCACATGAACAGTGATCGCGACTCCGACCGCCATTTCCTGACGCCCAAACAAAGATTGAACCCCGTCCTTTTCTGCCCTGTGAAGAAAAAACAAAAACATAAGTGAACACGTTCTGTTTACAATGAAATATGTGCTTTTTAAAAATGACTATTTACAGTATACTTGTTACAGAAACATCCCTCCAGGAGCAACCTAGAGTTTATGCTCCAGGGAACAGTGGTGATCGTGGCTGCAAATGTAAATTTGACTGATATTTCAAATAAATAATACTAAATAATAATATACACCACACACACTCTGGTTCATATCCTTGTGGGGTCTCCCCCTAGGCTAATATTTTTAACCTGTACAAACGTATGTTCTAATCGGCCCTACCCAACCCATACACTTAAATCTACCCCTCACAGAAAACTTTGTGCATTTTCACAATCTCAAAAAAAACTATTCTGTATGATTTATAAGTTTCTGTACCCATGGGGACCTAAATTTAGATCCCCATGAGATTGGTGTGTATTCAGGTTTAAGTCCCCACCAGTGTATAAAAACCTGTACACCACACACACACACACACACCTCTTCATATGCCATATATTATCAATATAGAAGTTGTTAGGAAAAATTAAACAATATATATATTTTATATACTTTTATTATGTTAATATATATTTTAATAAATACATATTTTAATCACTATATTATTGTATATATTGTATTTATAGTATAATTGTACTTTAAATTTAGTAATTGAGTAATTTATTTTTAAGTTTTTTATATTTGCTATTTAGCATATATTCTATTTACTTTTCATTTTAGTTCTATCATTTAGTACTTAATGACAAATGTTGCCTTGGGCAACTAAACAAAATAAAATAAGTTAAATGGTTTAAGTTTAGTTTAATTCCTATTTTATTCAAAAATGAAAACAACATGTAATAGTTTTAACAACATAACACACGGTTGTTCGATTAACTATATTAAATAAAAAATCACATACATAATTATATATGAATATATATATATATATAGATATAGATATTATCATAAATGGATGTTTGTTTGTAAATTACTCCTCAAATGATTCTCATCCTGTTCTGGCAACCGTGACTTTTTGATACATACCTAATACATATACCTAATAATATCTATAGATATATGGAGTAGTCAAAAAGTTTCCTGTTTCCAGACAGGGATGACTAATCATTGAGAGTATTACAAAAAACTCCAGATATGCATACTGTAATGAGAATATGTCTCAATCCAAACAAACAATAATAAGTCCAACAAACAAATAATAGAAACTTTTTTACTGACTGACAGCCCTACTTGAAACACTTCAAAGCAGGAACTAACATCATCAGGACAGCATAATCTCCAAGCATTAATATCCTCCAGCCTTTTCTGATGAGAGGAGACCAGTATCACCTGATGTCTATGAGTCTCACATACCTGAAACATGCCTAAACCACTCCAAACACACCTTTGGCACAGGATACATGCCAATTACTGACTGCATGACTCAGGGAAGATAAACTAAAATCACGTTCTAAAGTTCACTGGCGTAGCAGGTGGTGAGTGTGAGAAGGAAAGGAAAACACCCTTGGTGGGCCAGACTGCTGGGGAGACGTGACTGATTACCTGAAAATTACACTTATGATTTATGAACGTCACATCATATGGAAAAAGGGAAAAACATAACACACTTTTCATATAAACTTGAAAAATACTTCTATACATGCTGAGATGGTTCTTACCTGTCTGATGCCATTTTCAAAGGCCTGTCTGGCGAGGGAAGCGGGCCCATCCACGGTTTTGCCGTCATCATCTGGACCCCAGCTGGCACTGTAAATATCTATGTGTTGAGGGTGTAGACTCAGTGATTTGGCCTCTACCATGTCTGTCACATCTCCGTCCAACATGCGGACACCTGCAGGACAAGCCCAAAGAAAACCTCAGCAGGGAAAACATCTGCGAGACACTGAAGATCAGGATGCCAATGACGTCCAACAGACGTGCAAAACTACACATTTCCAAAATTAATTAGTCGGAGGAATGTTGCCTAAATGACTAGTCAACTGATCTATCTTAAGGAAGCCTGAATAATTCGGCTTGGATGTATTAGAGGGCGTGTATATATACTCCTGTTCAAAAGTCAGGATTCAGATTTTTTTTTCAGCAAGGATGCATTAAAATCAAAAGTGACAGTAAAGTATTTTACATTGTTACAAAAATTATATTTCAAATAAATGCTATTCATTGAACTTTCTACTCAGCAAAGAATCCTGAACAACACATCACGGTTTTCACAAAAACAATATTATGTGGATTGTTGACTGTTTTAAACACAGATCATACTAAGAAATGTCTGAAGGATCATGTGACACTGAATAGTAATGATGCTGAAAATTCAGCTTTGCTCACAGAAATACATCACAATATATTTAAATTGAAAACAGGTATTTTAAATTCCCAATATTTTCACAAATTCCTGTTTTTGACTGTACTTTTGGTCAATAAATCCGTTTTGGTGAAAATCTGAAAATCTTAACCACCCAACTTTTGAATAGTACTGAATATGATGTTTCCTTACATTCATAAACAGATACACAGAATGTAGGTGTATCGAGTTTACACAAGCCGTTATATTTTTTAATTGGCATTACGTCTTTAAATAAAATGGCAAAAGTCCCAACTTGTAAAAAAAAAAGGACCAAAATTAATTGTGATGACTTCCAAAATATTGACCATAATCTGTAAATCTGTCTGTGTAGGTTTTCAGTCATGCAGATGAATATAGAATATCAGCAGAATATTAGAAATATTAGTTCCCACTTTTATAGTGTTTATTCTACGACCTTTTTAACCCAAAAAATTCTGAGTGATTCCAACTGGCACATCCCAGCAGAAGAGATGTGTTTCTACCATCAAATCTGATACATGCGCAACAGTAATCTAGTTGAGGGGTATCGCCTTGAAGAGCCTCATATATCTATATATATATATATAATATATTTATATATATATATAATATTTGTGGTGTGTGTTTAAGGTATTGTAGAGTGTGGTTGTGTGGTGTGTGTGTGTGTGTGTGTGTGTTGTGTGTGTGTGGTGAGGTTTATTTATGTAACATTTTTAGTCACTAAAATTTACATCAGTGTCTTACTATTGTGTGTTACTGGGTGTCATTACGCACAAAGGCAGAATTCCCCAGTACAGCAGTAAGTCCAAATCAGCAGGGACCGCATCAACTCCCCCAATCTTGGCATTGTAAGCGTGCCCACTGTTCAGTGCGAGTTGTTTGTCTGATGCCGCTACTTCAACCCGCGCACCTCGTTCCATGCCTGACCCACACTCAGACGTAGTGTTAGATACTGATACACACAATTCACTGAGTTCATAACAATGACTGGACGACCCTTACAGCAAGCACCGGCACGCGCTGACCTCGTTCACACACTCGCTCCAAAGTAGACAGGAATAGAGCAGAATGAGAGATAGAGAGAGAGAGCGAGAGAGAGAAGAGAGAGAGAGAGGAGAGAGAAACAGCGGCTGAAACGAAACATGTGCTTCCACGCCAGCAGAGCTAAAACACACGCGCAAATCTTTGAGATATTGAAGGAAACCATTTTAGGCGGTTCCGCCGCCTCAGACGCAACGTGGATCCTCTGACCCACCTAAACCCACATAAATCTGAACTCTAATTACAAATCATCCACCCACAACCCAACAACCTCACTAAAGATCAGAGACCGACAGATGGCAGAGCCGTGGAGAAGATTCGTCTTTGGAACCCTCCAGCATGAACAAGCTGCATAAGAAACCTCCACGCATACCATGGTAACCACGTCTCCAATCTAATCATTAAAAAAAAAAAGAAAAACAAAAGAAAAAAAGCCAAAGATTGTACCGATCCATAGCCATCACATCACCTATCCGGATGAGACCAGTTCGATCGCCATCCAACCATAACATTTACAAGGTCAAAAGGCCATAGGACTCCGTCAGGTTGTCCGAGGACACCGATCCACATGCCAACCAATATCCAGACTAAACTATTCCAATGGTTTCCAACACTGAAACTGTCCTAGAAAGTAATGTACGATAAATCAAAAATGACCACTTCCGTCAAGTCTACATTCCTGTTAAAGGTTTGGGTTGGGGTTTTTAAGATTTTTTATGCGTTTTAAAGAAGTAACTGGTTTTCTTCTCTTTCAATATAGTTTCAAATGTAATTTATTCTTGTGATGTAAGCTGAATTTTCTTTAGTGTCACATGATCCTTCATAAATCCTTCTAATATGCAGATTTGCTGCTCAAAAAACATTTATTATTATTATCAGTGTTGAAAACAGTTAATATTTTTGTGGAAACTATGATTTTTTTGCCTTTATGAACAGGAAGTTCAAAAGAACAGCCTTTTGATCACTTTTGATCAATTTATTGCATGTATGCTGAATAAAGAAATTAATTTTAAAAATGTGCTGACCCCAAACCTTTAAAATGGGACTGTATAAATTCAGGAAAAAAAACAATGAAGTCAACATTTTTGCTGATTTTAATCTATATATATATATATATACGCTACTGTACTCCTAAACACTAACAAAATCAGCTTTAAGTATATATAAAATTACATTCATTAAATATAAAAAGTAGTTCATAAGGATATGATCCGACATGTCCAAAATAATGCTCTCTAGAATTAAACTAAACTAAACTCCTAAATTATAAACACCACCTGCCTTTTTCTAGCAATAGAAAGTAGGAAATCATGGTTTATTACGGTCATGTAAACTAAAGGCTATTGGCCAAAAAAAAAAAACACAATATGTTTTTCACCCCAATGTCCTGTCCTGTTTCCATAGGAAATATGGCAACACAGAATATAAAGAGCTATACACACAACA
>JADLZN010010057.1:135000-164253 GCA_018155175.1 Sinocyclocheilus anophthalmus | reverse complement strand
GGGCTTGTCAGGTGGAAATGTGTTGAGGTTGTGAGCAGGGTGTGATAGAGAAGATCCAGAGACGGAGCATCAGGGCCCTCATGGGCGGCTTCTGTAGATCCGGTGTAATGAAGCGCTCTGGAGTCAGAAGGCCTCTGTAGACAGCAGCATCCTCAGGAGAGTGTTCAGCCCAGCAGAGCTCTAACGCTCCTCTGAAGAGGGAACTAAACTTTGGTGTTTTCCCCTGGACCCAAAACGCCCAACCTCTTCACACTTCCCCTGCCGTCGGATCTCAGGCCCATGGGAGATGCTAGTGCATGATTTAAACTCTCGTTCACTATTATTTTCATTGAATGAAAGCACATATTCTGAAAATATAACTGCAAAGCGTGGAATTTTTTGTAAAAAAAAATCTGGTCTGAAAATTCAAAACTCAGATAATTAGGTATTGGTGCACAAATAGAGATGCAAAGGGGCAGAACATATCTGGTTAATTTTTCAAAAACATTGACATTTTCTGAAATTAACCAAAATACCCTGGAAAGTTTCCAAAATCTACCAGAAATGTCCCACCCTTTTGCTACAACAGTTGTGTCTACACTATTTAACATTTCATGAATGCAGGACAAATGCATTGTTACTGGAATCACAAAGATGCAGCAGTTAAATTACACAGAACCAAAGCCACACTAGAGATGGCATACTTTAGAATGACTTGGCGTTCCTTCTTTTTCATACAGAAAATGGGGAAGGAGCAGAGCATCATTTCACATTCAATTCAGGAACTGAATTGAAATTTAATTGAAATTCTGAATGGCACACAACCACGCAACACACACTGACAGGCACACAAACACATTCTATTCAGCAAATCTGACTGAATCCAGATGATATAATTTCTAGATGACATACTATCACCTCAAATGTATAACTGCCATTATTAAAGACAATAATGAATGCAGTAAACTAGAAATCACTTCTGCACTACTACCGAGCTGTAGTTCAGTTTAGCAGCAGAAACAGTGTCAGTGTGAAAGCACATGGTGAGCATGTTGTTGCAGTTATGCTGTAGTTTCAAGTACGAGGTTGAGTGTAATAGGCATCAGACACTGGATCGCTGGACTATGAAACACACACACACACACAGACACACAAAAACACACAAACAAACAAACACACACACAAACAAACAAACAAACACACACACACACACACCAAACACACACACACACACAGACACACACACACACACACACAAACACACACACAACACACCCACACAGACACAGACACACACACAGCGTCCCCATGAGTAGGTGGTATAGGTTGTAAGTCCCACCGGGATAGAAAAAATGTACACACACAGACAGTGCAGCGAATATTATTTTTTATCACATTTTTGTAATTATGCATAAAAGGCAGTTATCACTCTTTTTAAAAATTGCCTACCAAAAAAAAAATCAAATTAAAAAAAAAATACTTAATAAATTGAAAAAAAATATATGCTATCATATGACATATTCAATGAGTATTGGTATAAAATTGCATTGTTCTGTAATTCTGAATAATTAACAGGACGAAAAAAAGTCAGTCCTTGAATGTTTTCAGGAAAATGTTCTTTACAACGAGTAGTCCCAAACAATTTTCATTAAATTCTCCGTTTTTTTTTTTTTTTTTTTGCGAGTATAAAAGAGAAGTGCAACAGCAAATAAGCGATTTGTATTCACCCCTAAATCTTGAACCACTTACAAACTGATCGGTTATTCGAGCAGTTTACACTTTTGTGGGTCACTGCTGAATCACGACAATGCATGTGGGCTGGGATTCATGTGGGATTATCTATCATGAGTTGGTCTCAGGAATGCTGAGCTCGAGTGATTCCCACCAACAACACTTTTCTCAAACAAGCTAACAACAATGTCTGCCAGGAGATCAAAGCAGCGGGTCATCTCAAACGGGACCCTATATGAATAGTAATGAGGGCTGAACTGTGTCATAGGTCACAGTAGTGTTTCAGATGATTATCTGAGCTGCTGCATACTGCCCTCTACGGCCTCATTAGAGAAATGTTTGTCTGGCAAGCAGGACAGATCAACCAATGGGCCTCTGTTTTCAGCCAAGTATCATACTTCTATGTTACTATGACCACCAGAACCCAATGTATATTGTCTAAAATGCATTCCGACTGAAGAAACAGCTGAATGGGATGTGTCCCAAAGAAATGACTATGAAAAACTCAAAGACTTTTTTTGAATGTCAGAAAAAAACTGATTATTGTCCAATCAAATGCTCTCTAGATTAGACTAGCAAATCATCTTTGCATTCTGCAATTTATGTGAGATCGTAGCGACTATATCCACACTTTTACAGTTTCTTTCAATGTGCGTAATCCAATTCGAATTTAGAGTTGGAAATGTCTGATTTTTAATGTTCAAAATAGGGATGCACTGATATGAAAATCTGGCAGATACCGATAACCGATAATCAATAATTATTTATATTTTAAAGCTGTTAACCAATACTGGCCAATATTAGATATCAAGCTACATTTTGTGAGACAAAAAAAATCCTTTCAAATGATTTTTATAGATTTTTTTTTAATACAAATTAAAAATAAAGTATACATTTCACAAATATAAGAAAAAATAAAAATCTGTGTATGTGTTATTTTAGTATTTTTTATACTATTTTAGTATAAATAAATAATTTGAATTTGGTTTTATTTTATAATTTCATTTTATTTTGTTTTAGTAACTTTGTTAGGTTTTCTTTTGTATAATGGTAGTAGTTTTTTATTATTTCGACTGTTTCATGTATTTAGTTATGTTTTATGGCAGTTTTAGTCATTTTAGTACTTCGACTTAAATGAAAATTAGAAATGTTGTGTTGACAAGTAACTCTAATGAAATAAGTAGAATTTTTTAAGGATAAGAGGACCAGGATTTTCATCATACTCTTTTCATCTAATTTTTTTTTTTATTTCAGCTGTATTTCATTTAATGAAAATTATTTTTAAGACTTCCTTTTAACAATAACAACACTACCAAATAGAGATAAAAATTCACATTTATCAACCCAAACAGATATGACTACCACTATTTTTTGCATCGCTATTTAATATCCCCCCTATGGCCAGTGAACGAAATTAAGAGAAAGAAATTTTAAGAAGGTTGCAAATGCTAATCACACATAAGTTTGTACTGTAACACAATGCAGCCACGCAAACTACAGTACCCTACTGTAAAAGCACCTGTTATAATTCCCAGCCACGTGCCTGAAGGATAATTATGAACACGTCCACGGATGTTATTCCCAACGTTTCATGAGAAGAGTGGCATTGTGGGAGGTTCTTGCATGAGCTATCTATAAAACGGACAAAAAGAACGGATCTGCAACAACAACAACAACAACAGGTTTAGTTTACAGCCCATTGAACAGTCACCAAGACGACAACACAACACTCCTACCTAAATTCATATTTCAACTGGGTGCGTAAACATACGCCAAACTCCAGAGCAGGAGGTTTCAGGACCTCATCCGATGGCACATTTGGAGAACCTAGCAACAGCGACCGTTATTCAGGGCGGCCACGGTTTGACATTAACCGAAGTCATGATGGGACTCAGACTTAATGGGCTGAGGGATGTGAGCTGGTCGCAGACTATCAAGGCTGGCATAGTGCCCGTCTCCTGCCCACATATGCGAGAGGGTCATTCCTGTCCCACTAGTCTGAATGAAAGGACTCCTTTCACTTGACTGCAATGGCTGGCATGCTGCCCCTTTCAGAGCCTGAGCTGACAGTCACTTTGGAGCAAACAAATTGGTACATTCTCAGAATAATAATTAGTGCAGCCATGAACATACTATTGTTTCCACTGCATAATGAAGGAACTGCTTTCTGAGCACGTGATGACTGGCTGTTGCCTTCCTTTAACTGAAAAAAGAGACTGGATTGGGGGCTGGCGGTTAGAAAAACAGAAATTCAGCTACAATAACAGGTCAGGAAGTAGGTCTAGTTTTAGTATGGTCAATGTACAATTGCATCGCAACACACGGATAAGCGTGACGGTGCCTTTACTCTTTAATTCAGTTAAAAATGTGATTTCAAAAATTAGTTCACGTTTTTAAGATCAAGGATGATACCTCAAAGGTTGCATATCCAACTGAATGGCATTTTGGTACAAATTCATCTTTCACTCGCAGAAGCTTGAGGTCCAATGTAAATTCTGGGTTCTGAAGCTAATTTTTGGAACCGCTGCCATACAACATGATACCTTTCGATTGTCTATGTTGACATACCGTATGATATTATACAATGTTTGATAAAAATAATATTACAGTAAAATGTTACCCTACGATACAATACCTAACGATTCAATACTTTACAATATAATGACACTTAAACATATGTTACCTTACCATATGATTTGAGACATCCCTCGTGGCATGTACTATATATTATTTTTAATTGCCTTATATTTTGTAGTAATTTTGTTAAGTGCTTTTGGACTTTATTTAGCGTTTTTATAACTATTCTATATCTTTAAGTAAGTAGTATTTTTTATTCAGTGATGTTTGTCATTTTGGTGATTAAATTCAAAATGATATATTCATCAGGCCAAGGCAATATTTTCAAATTTTGGGTAAGTTTTAATAAGTTTTATTTATATAAAGCTAGATACGCTGCTTTATTAAATTTTGAATAACGATTTTTTATTTGGCATTTAGTTAAGTGTGCTAAGTGATGGGCTTGTTTTATTTGTATTAGTTATTTTTTATAGTTATATATATATATAGATTAGATATAATATATAGTATATATATATATCTAATATATATTATAGAATATATATGCCTGTTAGCTTTATGTAGTGTAAGTTAGTATTTTGATGGTTAAAATTTTCATTTTTGTTTGTAAATAATTATGTATTATTTAAAATTTCTGCTTCAGTCATTTAGTACATTAATGTAAAACTTATAGAATTAAGTGCAATTAGCACATTTCTATTTTTCTGCCCGTTTTTTGTGTTCAAGGTTTTAAATCTATTAATTTATGAGTTTCTTTCAAGGATTTAAAAACTACTGTTTTAGTTTTAGTTAACAATAACAATGGCTTTGTGTTAATACTACAATACTATACAAATACTATAATCTTACAATATGATACTGGTATGATACAATATTACAAGAAAAAAAAGTGAACATTGAAAAGGAAAACAGGATGTTTTAGAAATCGAATGACGGGCCTTTCAGTTGTGTGGAAATCTGTGAATTTCATTCAGAAGTTCATTTCTTTCTTTCCCAACGTCTGTAGCATATGCTATTTGAATTCCATTGACAATCATGACATGTTTTCAGTCTTTAGTCAGACAACATGAGAACATGATCAATTGTGCTCCCAGAAACTTAATATTTAGCATCCATGAGGAAATATGACACTTTATGTGAGTTGGACAAGAAGAATGACAATCTTCAAAACTGTGCTAAGCAAAAGCGCAGTAATATTTTGTGTTTGCCTTGAAACCTTTGACAACACTGTCTCTCAACAAGACGATTTTCTATATTCTTAATACACAGAACGTTCAAGTAGCTGCACGTCAAATACGAAACACAATGATCTATGAGAATGTGAATTATTGATTGTTTACCCGCTATATAAAACATATCAAATTAACATTTTAATACACTTAACCACATTAAATATCCACATAAAGCAATGATAACAACAAAATGTGCAGTGTTCCCTGTTGAGTTGTTTTACTCAAAATCAAAGCTGAAAACATAGATTTCCAGCGAAATGTGTTTGGCTTCCTAATGCATGGCTGAAGACAACAGCTGTAAGCGACATGTATCCGCACTCATCCCTTCCCCAAAGACAGACACCCATGTCGTTTCCATGGCAATTCTTTCTTTCTTTGAGACGCCTGGAGTTCTTGAACCCTGAGCACATTCCCCATCGTGCTTTGTATTTCAAGACACACAAAAGGGAGTAAAATCAAATCAATCTCTCAAGAGCGTCCTTTAGAAATTTGTGTATGGATTATTAGGAGGATGTATTTGATTGACACACGCTTTTTAATCATAGCGTCATTTCCTAATGTAAAAATCAGTGGTGAATCGTAACCTACATCATTTCAACGGTCATTTTGTTACATGTGCTGCTGGCCAAACTGCATATGGGCCATTTTCAGCACTCACATGCTCTCTCCTGCTCTCTTCATTATGAACTGATAGGCTGAAGACCACTTGTGCCGGCTCTCGGAGGGGAAGGACTGAAGTCGACGGGTCAATGAGATCTATATATCCATCATTACAATGACATCTCACTGCCGTCCTGTTCTTCAGCTGTGATAAACAATGCACTCTGGGAGAAATCTGAGGCTTCACAAAGTTGACTGGAAGTCTGGGAGCAGCAGACGCCCCCATCTGGTGCAAAGATAGAAAGCAGCATGAGTCAAGTCTGATCTTTCATGGGTGGAACCTGTCAAGAACAGGCTTGGGTCATATTTCCCACAACAATCCAAAGAAAAGAAAAGAAAAGAATAAAGAAAATGGAAATTAAAAGTTTGTTATGAGAGAGAATTAAGCCTTTTTTAGAACCACTGTTTTTTTGTTTTGTTTTTTCCCATTATGGCATATTATGTTCAGAACATTTATGCACAAATTCTCATTACTGTAATGTGAGAAAAAAAAAACATTTATACATCATATATATATATATATATGCCTGATTAGATCATTTTTTCTTTTCTTCAAAACAGCAAAACTCTTGCACTACAGTCATGCCAATCACTTTAGGGGTTTGAAATTCAAAACAATTAAAAAATAACTAAAAATCACCTGGAGGCATCCAGAAATGTGCTTAATAGTCATTATTTGTATTTTTTTTTAATGTGTTTGATAGACATCATTTGTATTATAATTTGTATAATAATTGTACTATAATACAGTAAAAATATGTCATTATAATAATGACAATTATCTTTTGGAATAATTGAAATTACTTAACATATAAATAAAACATATTGATGCATCGCAATAATTAAAATGTGAGGGAGAAATGTGTTTGAAATTATTTGTATGATTCTTTTGTATTTTTTACATAATACAGTAAAATATAAAATTACAGTAATGCCAATCATATTTTGAATAATTAGAATCACTAAAAAGACATCTGGAAGCACTGTAATAATTAAAATGTGAGGGAGAAATGTGCTGGATTGGCATTATTTATATCAGTACTTGTATTATTTTTTATAAAACAGTAAAATATTACATTAAATGTTGCATTATAGTAATGACAATCATCTTTCGGAATAAACAGAATTATTTAAAAAACAAGTAAAACATCTGGATGCATTGTGTTAATGAAAATGTGAGGGATAATAGACATGCAAATAATGTGGCAATGTAAAAGAAATGTTATTTATCCCAAATACAATTTATTATTTTTACTGTTTATATTTTGAGGAAATGTGATGTTTTTGTGAGATCCACCATCGCAACAGTTTATTAATTCATCGAGACTGTAATAGATTGTAATACTACACTACAGCGTTATCAGAAAGCATCAGCTAGTAGTTCACGTGCATGAGAGCAAGTTGTTAAACTCACAAAGGAGAAGGATTTCCGATAATCAGCTTATAAGAAGCCAATGTTGCCTGAGAGTGAAGTAAAACACTTCTGGCCTGCACTGAGGAAGGAGCGTTTCACTCAGAGAGCGGGGGGAGGTGTGGAGCGTTTATAATGCTTTTACGAGCATCGACTAATTAGTGTCATTTGAGCATGGCCTTGTTCTAACCTTACGATTCTTTCTCTCTCTCTGCATCTATAGATGATGAGACTTCATAATGGAAGCAAATACTGTCTCCCATGAGAGCGTCTCCTGCCCAACCTCCCGTCACACTCTGTCAGAGACAACCAAGAGGTCTCCGGCACCCACCTTTACAAGAAACCCCCTTACAAAAAAATAAATTCAAGAGTTTATGGGGCAGAGATCAAAAATAAGTGATGCTCCGTGCCACGGCGAGTTTTTTTGGGGGGGGGGGATAATTTCACATTCTTTAATTTTCCCAGTAAAATGGACAGCCATTTCAGGTCGAATAATTGTTTGAACCAAGGATTTTATCATTAATCCAGAAGGGCTGGCGGATCCGGGGTCACGCTGAGGGTTGATTAGGTACGAGGAGCACAAAGCTCTCCTCAGTCGATGCCACTGAAAAGAAGCAAGTAATTTAGATTCAGAATTGGTCTCGGGGCTGTGAAGCTCTCTCCATTACCAACCATTTTCAATTTCAGCCTCACAATAAACATCAGCTTCGCCAAGGAAATTAGAGCATTTGGTAATGTACTAGAAGAGATAGGTGAGCCTCGACAAGCTGACACAACCTCCTAAAGCCTGTCTGAAAGAAAATCCTTGAGATCGCACTCATATTTGACTTGATTGGACACTGTGTGTTCCTTGACATTTTATCCCACTGAATAACAAGATGTGAGAGGCCTTGACTTTTCAATACAGCTCCCTCGAATCAGGCAGAGAGACAAAAGTATGAAAAATAGTCCCCATCGTATATGGCTTCAAATATTTGATAAAAAAATGTAGTATGATAAAAATCACATTAGTTTTCTTTTATCACAGTATTTTTTTTTCTTTTCTTTCTCTAATCGAAATATTTCAATCCCAGCATGTTTTCTAGTAAATATTGTTTTGACTGGGAATCACCAGATTGTTCTAGTGCTTTCAATATGTTTCCACATTAACTAACAAAAGCCAGTTTCTTAATGATATCATCTTCCAGGAAGTGACATCATTTTGGTGGGAAAACAATTGCACAAACATCAGTAAGCATTGGAAATGGATTTTATGAGGTGTTAGTTTATTCTTGTTCTAAAATATTCCATTCTCTTTGATAAAATTGTAGAAATCCACATCAAAATATGGTTAAACTTAGCAAAATATCTGAAAACTTCAGGTTTAAACTGTCAATGAAGTTTAAACTTAACTGGTTAAAGGAAATTAAACCAGTATAATGCGTAGTAATTGTAATGCAATTGTGTAAAAAAAACAAAACAAAAAAATGGGGTGTTGAATGCATGGATTTGTGTGCAGAAATGCTATAATTAAAATTTAGTTTTATATTTTTTTTTTTTTTTTTACAAAAAAATAATTATTATTGGGGTTAATTTAAGGAAACTAATTAAAACTACCAGATACTCAGAGAACAATATATTTCGTGTATTCAATTTTAAAAATGTATTTGATAGTTTTAAATCAACCCACTATGAATCATTATTGGTTTTTTTTTTGCATATAAACTTAGTACTAGTATAGAATGGTGGGTGGTGTGTGTGGTGGTTGTGGTGTATATATAGTTAATAACTATAACATATCTCGTTTAATATTATAAATGTATTCTATATATATAGATATATATATGGTTATTCACATGTCCATAGAGATAAATCTAAGCTTTCATTAATATTTCCCTAAATTAATCCAGTTAGAACACTACTTAATAGACAGAATGTTTTAAATGGCCATTTTAAGATCTACTCAGTTTGAACTGTTGTTTTGGGCCTGTAACAGATTAGATCCCACATTTAATTTGACACTAAAATTGGGAGACAATTCTAGTCAACATGCAAGTGGCACACAAATAACACACTTTCATTAATACAGTAAACCTCCTGAATGGACTGTATTCTATCCTTGCAAAAATGCAGCATAACATACAGCACTAACTACAGAGTATTCAACACAGCAGCATCCAGTATCCACCAGCTCTTTGAGATGGCTACTAAGTTCCCAGGTTTCCCGAAGGTTAGGCTATTAGGCTAGTCTCTCAGAGCAGTCCTCCAAGGGTCTCCAAATAAACAGTAATAGGCTCGAAGATGCCTTCCTGGGAATTAAGTACATTATGCGAGCCATTCTATAAACAGGATCGAATCAGCAGGCGAATACTCTGAAGCGAGGGAGGGAACTCATTTTCTCCGGCATTTTCCCTGCTTGAGGATCTGAAGGGAAAAGTGTCAGAGAAAAAACTGGGCTTAAATGAATATTATCAGCATGAAAACAAAGTGACTACCTGAACAAAATCCATTTTACACTCGGCACTTCAATAGAGTTCATCCATCAAAAAGAAAGGCTGAGCTGCTCTGTGGAAAATAAGCCTCCACTTCTGGTGGAAATGTGAATAGAGAATCTGTGGACAACTCAAACTTCACACACACACACACACCCCCACAACACACACACATACACACATACACACACACTCTCACACACACACACACACGCACACACACACACCACACACACGCCCTACTGAGCGGAGATCAGACTGGGACTGACTTTATTAACGAGAAACTTATGATAGAAGATAAATGCATGATGAAGGCTACCATACTGCAATGTAACTCATGTACGTGACATGTTATTTTGAGAAAAATAAACAGTTCGATGCTTTTACATTTAAAAGTGACAAGATTTTTGTTAGATGAAAAAATCAAACAGTAACAATAATTCCACTATCTTTTGCCATGAATTAAATCTTATAGGGGACATCATAATTATCTTGCAAACAAAAGCCATTTTGTAAATTGCTTTTTATGTTTGTCCACAAGACAAGGAATTACCTTTGGTTGCCCAATGGAAAATAATCAACATGCAGAATGAAGGGCGAAAAGAATATTCCGTATGAACTATCGGAAAAGTAGTACTGATATGTGTTATCTCATGTGGATTTTCTTGCACTCAACTGATTTTTAAACAAAGTAAACCAAAGATTTGTGTCTATGTATTTTTATGCTCTTTTGTGTATATTGTTGTTAGCTTAGCAACATGCTAATATATCCTAACATTTCTAAAGGCTGGAACTGGGACTGTCGAAACCTTTCCAAAAAACACCAAAATCATAGATGACCAAGTTCAATACCAAGATGTAACTCAGCCACATTTTAGTGCAGACAAAGTCACCCTTTTACATACTACCTTCTAAATGGACTGGGATTGTCATAATCATTGCGAAAAAACCCAGCCACAGATGACCAAGTTCGATACTCATACATAACACAACACTTTTGAGTTGCTATGTGGTTCTTCAGACTCTTCATCGCTGGTCCTACAGAATGACGGTCCTGCAGCGTTTAACCCTAATCAAAAACAACTCTATGTAAATTTCAAGTGATTCTTGAAACCTTAATACATTTGTCCAGGTGTATTGATTAGTATTAGAGCTAAATGTAAGGCAATGTTACTTAAAACAGTCATGATCTACATTATGGTTTCTTCGGGTTAACATATTGCTGTTTGGCTTCATGAATGCACCAGAGATGGTTTTCTAAACAGCTACACCAAAAAGGCCTTGTTGAGTAGTGATTGCAGCATTGCAACTCACTGCTGGATGCACACACACACACACACACACACACAAACTGACTGTACATATTTAATAGATCCCCCTTGTAATCACATCAAATGAAGTTAAACACTTCATCTCCAAGTTAATAGGAAACATGTTATTTAGGTTCTTACTGATCAAAACAGCCATCAAAAGACGTCAAGCGTTGAATTGGGCCGTTTGGTCAGAAAGGACAGAGGCAATGCATCAGTTTGGGCATGAAGAGCCAATCAACACTTCAAACTTACTGCATGCTTGACCTTCAACTGTATCCGCTTCCATCTCCAAGCCCACACAATTTGCTGTGAAAAGTTAAACCCCTGAATGGTGTCCTTCGAGAATAGAAGCTAGTCAGTGCTTCCACTCCACTGCCTTCAATTTACCAAAGGTGCTCAACTCTGCAGATAGTGTCACCATCTAAATTATATGAACTAGTCAGTTTGGGGAAACACCAAATATCCTTTCCTTTTTCTAGGCCCGGAGATATGAAATTAATTATTGGCTTGATTAAGGTGTAGGGTGTTAAGACTGATCTGGGGGCACCTGGACGCCCCAACAAAGGGGCAGTGATGGAGAAAGACAAGGCACAAGGCATCACGGCCAGGCAATTTCCCAGAGGGAGTGGGCTGTGGGCTGTGGGGGGATTTGGACACATCACAAAAGCAGATTCCTTTAAATAAGACCCACTCTACCGTATCCTCCAACAGTCCTAGGGAGAAGATGTTGATTTTAGCACAGCTTAGACACCTCTGTTATGATGCTGGTTGTGTTATATGACATACATTTCTTTCTCAGATGATGAATTTAGGGCTCTTGAATGCAGGGCTTTCAAATTTGGTTCAATTGATGGTCCAAACCAGAGTTGAATTCCCCCATTTGGGACCCTGTGCATTCTGTTGGAAATGCTAGCAGCAGAACTTAAGATTTACCACCCAAACATTACTTGACTTGAGTTTGTCCTGGATGCATTGTGAGAGAAGGGAAAAATGCAAGATGCCATTTACTTGGAGACAAGCAGGTGTGAGAAATGCTTATAGTACAGCAGGGATGGCCAATGTCGGTTCTGGAGAGCCACAGTTCTGCAGAGTTTTACTCTAACCTTGATTAAAGCTCACCTGCCTATAGCTTTCCAGTAACACTTAGGCTTTGAAAAGCTTGTTCAGGTGTGTTTGATTAGGGCTGGACCTGAACTCTGCAGGACTTTGTCTCTCCAGGACGAACCTTGGCCACCCCTTTACTACAGTAAGGCCATTTGTCTACCAAAACATTTTTCCCTGAGGCTAGTTTATCCCAAATTTATTTTCGATGGGAGTGCCGCATTTTTTTAAAGTTTTTTTTTTCCCGGCACCAAGAGTTGAATCATTTTCGACTTTTGATAAAACACAGTACTCATCACTATCATTTTTTGCCCAGCCATCCAATCACAGTGGAGGGGGCGGGGCAAATACCACACCAACCAACTGTCACGTCCTGTTTGTACTATGACTGAACCACAATGGAGGAGAATTTAATATTGTTAAAAGTTAATATTGCTTGTCTCCAGGTATTCTGTCTGTACCAGATGGAATTCCAAGACTACTATGAATATTGAAATGAAAATAACATTTAATTTGCCATGTGTCGGTCACATCAATTTCGCGTATATTCGTTAGCATAGCAACCAAAGCGTCTCAACTGAAAAAACGCTATGCCTCCAAAGCACTCGCAAACACTCATAGCTAGGCATTTTCAGAAGAGCACCTGCTGTTTTCAGCTGGCTAAAAACACTTTGGGGGACACACGGTGTAAGGGTGACAGCAAATATGTAATTCTTTCCAAACTGATACAAAAGTATTGTACGAGTTGGTGAGTTTGAATGAATTGGACTTGTACAAAAAACATAATTATTTGTAGGTACAATGCCACCATAAAGGTCTACCCTTAAACCTACAGGGGTTGAGCAGGTTGTACAAAGATGTTTGAGTGAGATTGTACGAATTCATTCAAATTGACCACCAATTCGCCAAATCATAAAATACTTACAAATTGACATGAGAGTGTGTTAAGTTGTACATTATCAGCAGCAGTTCACTTCCACAAGTTAGGGTGTACTAAGTTTTAGACAAATTATTAACCATATCTATGAACCCAGACCACTTTTTCAATAGGACTTTGATGCAAATCCGATTTCGGGAAAAACAATTTCACACAAACCAAATTCTGATGCCAAATAGACTGCACCAAAGGATTTAGCCTGAAAGCAAATGGCATAATCTATAACTTTACCAACTCGACAAATAGTAATGATTTGGTTCCAAATGACAATATTGGCTTAATCATAAAATCCTGATGTTTTATTCAAGTGGTCATTGCTCTAGAGACTAACCAGAGAGCATGATACTAATCAGTGTTGTTTTCCTGCACGCAAAATGAATAAAGAACCAATGAAACGTGCAATCAACTGTCCGGAAAAGCTTAAAATCTCTTCATACAGCAAGATTACTTTTGCCTTTGCATCATTACTTGTGAGACTATGAAGTAATTATAGCTCATTTGCTGATTTTGCATAAGTTTCTATCGCTAACTTCCACTGAATTGGCCACTTCCAGTTTACCCTTAAGAAGAGCGAAAAGGGAAAATGTTTGACACTTTATGAAAACATACATATTTCATGAGAACCTCTAAAAAGAAGCTGGCAAGCCACAAAAGGACTTTCCTCAATAGAGGTAATGCATACACCAGATGGCCTTTTTGTAGCAAAATTGTCTGTAATTGTTTCAATTCTGTCTCAGATTGCTTTGTTTCATTCTTGTTTTTTGCATCCCGTTAGATCCACATCTGTGTGATACTAACAGGTGTGATGTAAAATAGACAGAGACATAATAAGCGAGGATTGGAACCCGGCCTACAAAGCGTGTCATTGAGCGAATCAAAAAAAGAAAATGGCACCATTTTGCATCCACTTGAGGAGGAGATGATTCTTTAGTTGAGGCCTCTGTCTCTTAAGCAGTGTGCCAATGCCCTCAAATTCTCAGACACTTGTAAAAGTAAAAGTAAAAGTACTTTAAGAATTTGGATACATCGGCAGACCTTTATCAGTTGCAATGACACAAAAGAGTGTCCTTGAATAAACTTTTCCCACACAAAACATGGTTTTGGAAAAGTTTATGAATTTTCAAGAAAGTTTAAACTTAATAAAGTCATATATGATGTAATCATGAAGTAATAACACATTTTTCATAAACCTTGAATACAAGTGAGTGTGCAAATATTATTCATTATTTAAAAAAATGTTTTAATGCATTTGTCAAGGTAAAAAGTTTATTTTTTTATTTATTACTAATAGCTTTAATTCTTAATTTATAAATATTATTCTGGGGAGTTGGCACCACATGAAACTTTTTGTTTAATGGTATAATAATACATAATTATATATATATTTTAAGATTTTTGTTTAAATGTAAAATATATTTTTGCAAGAAATAATAATAAAAGATTATGCCAAAAAAACAAACAAACATGAATTAATTTTGCTTCAGAAATTCCAAACATCATAGGTGAGGTATATTCAAGTCGTTATATGAAGTACATTTTTTATCTTATCTTAATAAATGAATATACACTGCAAACATATTTTGTAAGTTGTAAATAAAACAGATTTTTTCTTTTTTGCAGTTGCAAAAAATATATTTTGGAGTTTGTTTTACAAGATTATTATTTCAGTCTTTCTGTTTCAAAAGTTTGCATTTAATGTGTAACTTCTTGGTATTTTTTATTTTATTTTTATATTTACTAGCAATTTCTGAGTGAAAACGGTTTAAAAAAGCAAATCCTACATAATTGTTTTTCAGTGTTTAAGAAAGTATCACATCATTGACCCATTTGACATATTAGAATAAAGTGAAGAGCAATAAATTGACAATCTATGTTGACTAACTGATGAAAAACAGGGCGAAAAACTGGGCTTCTTCAAAAATCTGTAGTCTAGCAATTGTCCTCTAGCTCTCCACTGAGGAAAACAGCCTCACATTGTGCTCTGAACTAGACTGCTAGCAGTGGAAAATTACATGGCAAATGAACGCTATGCTTTCCAGCATCTTGAGCTGTCAGGGTTTGTGAGAATAGAGAAACTAAAAGAAAAGTCAAAGTTTGCTTTTAAAGTCAACTAGTCCACCATGGCACGGTCCCAACGGCGCCTACGGATAACCAGCAGAAGATTAGCTTAGCATCTGAGCACTGTCTCTGGTACACCATCTATTAATACAAGCTGGTTGAAACTGAGATGTTTCATTTTTTTACGTTTTATCATGGCTCTGCAGACCAGCCAGCACCATTTCTTTCAGGCAAGTTCTTGCAGACAATCTCAAGCTTCCACAAATCTTTGCTGTCACAGTCCCAAGATGCCCCCCCCAAAAAATCTGGATATTTCCAATCTTGGCTTGATGGGCTGCACGGAATTAAAAAAGGCAATTACAGAGAGATGAAATATTGTGTTTTCAATACAAATGCGTACCGGGGGGGAGCAGATTACGGGAAATCCGAACTGCTTGTGAATTTGCTGGTCTCTGAATGATAGAACTTGTCATTACTGAATGTAAACACTGCCAAGCTGATGATATTGCGGTAAAACACATCCCACATAAAACATATCTGGACTTGTTCAATTACCCAAAGCACATTAATAACCTCATGAACAGCAGTCAAGATTTTTGGTTCTAATCTTCTTTGGACAAAAACGTGAGAAGAGGAGAAATCGGTCTAAACGACTTTGAGTAAAGCCAAAGTGAGGCCGTTAATGAGCATTAGCCACTTTCGAGAGTTCGACTGACGACGCTGAGACGTCTAATCACAGTAAATAAGATAAGCGTAGACATATCATACACGACAGACGTGCTGGACCGCAACCAGTCTCACATGACCATATATTAACAATATATCCAATTAAAAAAGGCCACAAAGCAGCTCTCTGGAACTCGAGAGTAAACTATCTGAAGGACTGCACGAGCAAGTTACGATATATGCGTAGCTAATATGACTCCTGAAGTGGTAATGCATCACGTTACTGAAGCAATAACAATCGAGGTTTAACAATGGCCGGTTGAATCACGAGGTTCACACTCATTTAGCCTTTATTCTTTTCCCCCCACTCATTTTCTCTTCTCATGCTTCAAATCCTGTGCTAAATACTTTATTTAGAGCAGGAACTCCATATTTTCATTATTCATAAGCACTGTCTCACCAATGCAGGTTACAGTAACCATCTGCTGTGGCAGATTAAAGCTACGAAACCAGTCATTATCGAGCCTCCAGCACCGACACGTTCATTTCTATGCGTTTCAGAGTGTGGACCCCCACCCCGACATATCAACCTGGAAGACCATTAAAGCCTAACCATGTGTATACCACCTATTCACCGCAAACTCATTGTTCACAGCAAGGTAAGTGAGGAAACCTTTAGACTGTAATCACCGGCGAAGCTGATTTCCAAACGCAAAAGACAGAGAAATTGGAAAAGCGAATGTTGAGGTACTCAGCTCCCGTAGCTTGTCAGATAGGGTGTGCAGAGGAGCAAGTCTAATTCTCTCGCCCTCCTTGTGACGCCAAATTAGAGAACCGTGCCAAGAAAAACATTGCACGCCATTGGCGCTTCAGGATGTATGTGTGCAATCACAACATACGGTACTCGCTGTTCAAGACGCCTGCTCCAGTCAATGAAACCTACAGGCTCAAAGAAAATCAAACCAGGTCAGAAGCTTCAATGCTAATATAGACCAGGCGTTTACTGTAATAAATGATAAACTCTGTATCTCTGTAACTCTGCGGCCTGAAGTGTGAGGCAGCGAAACCTGGAGTCTGTAGTCTAATGTTCATCACATTTCATTATAAAAACTTAATTTTTAAAGCATAATCATAATCTTTACTAAGAAGAAAGGTATACATAATATTAAAACTTAAAAGAGAAAAAGGGTCATTTTAAGTTAACAGTGCTGTTTGTGTGTCCCCATGACTTATAATGAACCGCTTACTGAGCTTTGTCAAATAATTTGGATTTAGTGTACAATGCAAAAATTAAGTAATTAGTAAATTAGAAATTAAGTAATTAGTAAACTAAGTTTTAAGTAAATTATTTAATGCTTAAGCAAATTAACTAAATATTAATTCAAATAAAATGACACCTAAAATAAAAAAAACATTAAGTTTACTTTTTTTTTCTTCATCTGAATTTTAGCCAGTTTACATTCATCACAGTTACATTTTAATTTGTTATATGGAATAAGCTCAAATATTTAATTCTACTACTTTTTTTCTTTTACTGAAATTAAAACAGGTCTTTCAATATGCAGTTTTGTCTAAATTATGCAAATGCAGAATGTGTCTTTGCTATTTTCTTTCTTTTGTTTTAAAGAAAATATTATTCTTGGCTCAATTTTGGTAGCACTTTAATTTTGGTATTTTATATAATGACCAAAACCCTAAACCCTAAACCTAACCTTAACCTATTTTAGTCCAAGTAGTTACTCAAGTTACTTAAGTTAGTAGTAGTTTAGTAGTTATATTACTCAGCACTTCTTTGTGCAAGTACACTGTAAATGCATGTACTGTAAAATAAAGTGCAACCAAAAAGTAATGTATTGATTTTCAAACAGACTTCAACCTGGAACTAGCAACCCTCCAAAACTTCTGAATGCAACAGGGTTGGCACAAAACATGATTTAAAAAAAAGAAAGAATTAGAATTCAGAAAATAATCCATTTATAAATTATTACAAGGCACACCAAAACTGATATTCATAATTATTAGTAGATAAATTCCAAATTTACTGTGACAGTATGACATAATGTAGCGTTTTAAATCTACACTCAAAAACAACTATGAATACTTTGTAAGATGGCAACCATATGAGGATAAGAGGTGGGGGGGGATAGGAAATGTCCTGTAATATGGAGTGAACCTATTGGCAGTCAGGATGAACTCATTTAATCAGTGATATGTATGACGCTCTTTTCAGGACGGTCTGAATTACACCGGTCTGTTTCACAGCCAGAAGCAGCTAATATGACCAACCTGTCTGCTTCTGCAAAGCCTGAGGCAAACATCGAGGATAAATAACACGCTGTGCTCCACGGCCTTGACCTACATCAATTAATTGCTACCGTTATTCATAAGTGTCAAATTAGATTAGCGCTATCATGACTTCAGCAGCCCTGAATCATATCGCTCCTTGAGGAAGAGGGAGCTCCAAACTTACTCCAATAGTATCTTCTCACCCTGTCGATCTTGGTGTACTTTTTTTTTTTACACAAGCAAAATTGTTTTGTGGTGTTTCTCAGGTGATAAATTATGTTAATCCTTGAGGGGCACTGGGGCGGAAATGAATAAAGTGCAAGTGAAGGCAAGATTAGCATATTCCCTAAATCCATTTACAGAGAGCCACTGTTTTGGAGCAGGGCTGAATTTCATCAGCTATTATTCTATCACTGATGCTTCATTTCACCAACCCCCACCTGCCACGGGCCCACCGAGCCCCCCTTTTTCCCAAATGCCTCGCCAATCCGCATTTAAAGCCTCGTGCTTATTTGACCAATATTTGAGTTGGATTAGCGCGTAACCTGAGGAGGGCCATAATTGGCACATCAGTGTTCATAAATGAAATGACAATTGAAAACATATTAAAACTAAACCGAACATCACACTAAAGCCGTATTCTATACGTATTTGTGAGCATTAATCGAATGGATGACTTGGCATAATGGCTTAATAAAGTCGCCTGAAGCATTTTCTGTGCTATATTGAGGTCAAATCTGCAGAATGGATTCAAACATGCTAAAATGTTTTAAACAGAGTTCACTTTTGCAGTTTGTGTTTTAGTCATTTTTTTGTCTTTTGAGGAAAATATCCCTTAAATGCTTCATCGGTTTTACTAAAATGCTAACTTTAGTTGATGAAAAGTTGCAAACCAAACAGACACACATTTTAGATATTAATTGAAACATGTATCAACATTTAACAAATACAAGGTTCATGAACAATTTACCAAATGTTACCAAAATCTACTTTTGTTCTTCACCCATTGTCTTAACAGCATATCATTCTGTGACATATCAATAATTATGAAGCAAGCAATGTGCTTATTAATATAAAAAAGGCAAAAGATATCATAGTTTTTTTTCTTTTGACAAAAATGCCCTTTAAGTTTACTCAACTGACTGAAAAGACATCTAATTTAGTTGACAAGAAGGTATAAAATTAAACCAAATAGTCAATATAATTACCTTTTATATATTCATTTAAAGTATCAGCATTTTAATAAAAGTGGTAAAACTGTCCTTGTTGTCCAAATTTGAGCTCCTAAAATAACAGGAAATAAAATTGCTTAATTTTCATCATGATGCAATGCAATTGACAAAATCAAATACATCCATCAGAAATGTTGTCAGTAATTTTGTTGTTAAATGGAGAGTAGACACATATTGGTAGCTAAAAGCATTATCAAATTAACTATAGCTCATATATATATATAACTCATTGGCACAAGTGAGAAGATAATATTTAGAAAATTTGAGCTCTTGAAATAACAGGATTTTTTTTTCCATAGTGTGATTCATTTTCATCTCAGTTTTGTTATTGTTGATCTTACATTTTTGTCAGTAATTTCATATTTCATTGTTCAGTGGAGAGTAGGCTCTTATTGATAGCTAAAAGCATAATCAATTTATTTAAAAAAAATACATAGTTGACTAAAACAATTTATTAAACAAACAGTGATCAATTAAAATAGTTGAATTTTCGCCATGATGTGCATAACTGTCTTACTTGTCTATTATCGTTGTCGAAAATCAGACATTTCTTTCAGTAATTTTGTGGTTAAATGGATAGTTGACTCTTACTGGTAGCTAAAATCATAATCACTTTAGCGAACAAAAAAAAACACGCAAGAAGCGGGAAATATGTCAAACGCTGTTAAATCGGTGCAAATCGTGTGCAGATTTCACGCGGGTCTCCTGATGACCGAAACGCTCCAACAAACCGACCCGAGCTCAGAAAGTGATTGGAAAAAGTAGCATGTCTGCCGTGGCGAGGCTTAAAAGCGGGATATTCTTATTTAGAGCGAGAGACCTCGTGCGATTCCACAGTCAAAACTAATCAGCCGCGTCCCCGCGCCGCTCCCCTCTCGTGGCGGCACACAGCCAGCCAAAACATATTTCCATTTTAACACCTTGAGATGATCAAAGCATCAGCTTAATATAATCAGCTCAAACCCCATTTACCACGAGCCCCACCGCTGCGTCTGGGGAGCGCTTCTCTTCCCCGGCCTATCTATTCGGAAACAGGTGCTATAATAGTAAATTAATTAGACGGAGGCGATGCACCTTGTTCTTTGTGGGCGCCAGCCTCTTGTGGGTCACAGCCTCCAGGAAAATGCCATCTGGGCTTGAATTCCCCCCTGGGACAGGAAGGCCCGCCGTTGACCGTGGCACTTTTTACATAACAATTAACCCTATTAGCCTCTCGCTCGCCATGCAGCCGCTTTATTTTTTTCCGGTCCTCTCGGAGGTACACGCACCTCGACGCAACGCCTTCTGCTAACTGTTCAAGCTGCAGCTAAATGCCAAAAAGGTGGAGGCGATCGGGAGGAGGTGAGTGACCTTTATCAAGATGTCTGACATCGGTGCATGGGATCTGTGATTCGGATGGTTTATTCCCAGGTGCGGGATCAGTCACACTGCAGAAACAATCGTCCAAGATAAGACAAGATAAGATTGGGAAGCACTTAGCGATGCTAAACATACAGGAACGCTTGTGCTTTCCGACGCCTTCTCCACGCTCACTTTTTGACTTTTTAATAGCCTTTTAAGGTCGCTAAGTCTCAAACGATGAGGTGAGAGCGAGGTCCGTCTGATGCTAGCAAAGCTAATAGCACGTAGCAGGTGAAAATGTGTGGCGGAACTTGACTCCACGGCCGGAAATCTGAGCGTCAGTTTGTTTTCAAGCCTCCTTTCTCCATGAAATACAGATTACTGGAAGCGGCTTGTGGCTCGTGAGAGGAAAAAGCCTACATTTTATGCCTGCTGGATTTTTTTTCAGCGCAACTTGTAATGTAATTAGCAAGCCAACAAAGAAAGAGATGCAGAAGTGGCGGCGGCGTGATGAAGTGCACAATGAAGCATGCAAAAAAGAAGCTGGAGATGGTGCATTGTCATGATACTGTCGTGCCATTGAAGGCTTCAGCCATGTGTTTGCAACACAGATTAAGTGATTAATCAGCAGATTGGATCTGAGAGGAGAGGACTATAGGATCACGGTCCTCTGAGGTCCCGGGATCAGGCTCTGTGCAAACATCGGGATTTGATGCTAGTTGAGAGTTAAACCCCGAGCAGATGGAGGAGGATGTCGAGTTAAGACAGCGACTGATCTGGGGAAACAGATACTCTCTCACTGGGTTGAAAGTACCTCTGGGACGGCAGTCAAGTGTTGGACCAACCTCCTGTGCCAAAAACCATTGGAGGCAATCGGTCGATCGAGCCCCTTTCTGCTCCAGTGGGAAAAGGAGTGTCTCAGCCCCCATGATGTCCCAATAATGGGGGCAAGGCTGAGGGAGGAAATTACCCCTCTCAGATCCAGCCAAACGGGTGTGGGGGTGTAAATGTGGATGAAGGTGCTAATCTCCTCTCCAACTGTTTTATTAAAATGAGATCACACACACCACACACACACACACACACTCCCACACACACACACACTCTCTCACCCACACACACACCCACACACACCACACACTCACATTCCCAAACCTTCACAGGTTCACTCACACCACACACAACCACCAGCAGACCCAACACAAGCACACACACACACTACAACACACTCACACACCCCACATACACAACACACTCACACCCCGCACACACACACCTAACACACACCCCATTCACTCACTCACACACACACACAAAACACACACACTCACACACACACTCACACCACCCTCTCACACACCGCACACGACACCCTAAACCACACACAACATTCCGCACTCACTCACCACACACACAAAACACACACACACACAAACACACACACACACACCAACCCACACACTCTCACACACACACACACACCACACACACTCACACACACACACGATACGCACTCACACACGCACTCTCACACACACACACACACACCACACAAACACACACACACAAACACACTCACACACCTCACACACACTCACCTACACACACACCCACTCACTCACGTCAATCGCACACACAAACACACCACTCACTCACTCACTCACACACTCCACTCACTCACACACACACACACATACATATGTTGTGTTTCCATGTTTTATGGAGACATTCCATAGGCGTAATGTTTTTATACTGTACAAACCATATATTCTATCGCCCTACACCAACCCTACCCCTAAACCTAGCCCCTGTACAAGACACATTTTTAGATTTTCAAAAAACTTTATTCTGTATGATTTATAAGCTTGTTTTCCTCATGGGGACCTCAAAAATGTCTCCACAAGGTCAAAATTTACTGGTATTGCTATACTTGTGGGGACATTTTTTTGGTCCCCATAACGTGATAAATACCAGTTACACACACACACACACACACACATCTCCACACACACACACACACACACCTCTCTCAAAACACCCGGACACACCCAGTACGCACACACACAACACACACACCACACAGGTTGTTTTTGTGAAAATTGGGGACATCCCATAGGCATAATGGTCTTTATACTGTACAAACCATATTTTTCTATCGGCCTACACCAACCCTACACCTAAACCTACCCTACTACAGGAAACTTTCTGCATTTTTAGATTTTCAATACACTCCATTCTGTGTGATTTATAAGCTTTTTGAAAAGTGGGGACATGGGGTAATGTCCTGAAAAGTCACCTTCTCCTTTTAATACCTATGTCATACCTTTGTCATTATACAAATTTATGTCCTCATTTGTAACAAAAACGCGTACACACACACACACAACACCACACACGCCACACACACACACACACATCGCACTCACACACAATGCTATCCGCTATAAAATTGTAGTACTAAAAATAGTATTTAATAGTTATATATTGATATGTTAGTATGTATATTTTGATAAAATTTGGTATGTTGTTTATAATAATATAAAACTACCAAATAAACAGTGTACCAAAATGTATTAACAATTATAATATCAAAATTGTAATTTATTTGTTTAATGTTGAGGCATTAATATATAACATGTTTACATATTTGGATTAATTTTATACCTAATAATACATGCAAGAATTGCATGGCGTAAATTATTTTAGTTTTTGACATCATCTGCTGCAAAGATAATGGACGTAGAATGATACTTCTGGTAAGACAATATACAGAAATTGATTTACAATTATAATACCAAAATTCTTATTTATTTGTTAAATGTTGATGCATAAATATTTAAAATATTTAAATATTTGGATTTATTTTTCACATAATAATACATGCATGACAAAAATTGCATGGCATGAATTATTTTTTAGTAACACTGGCCGTATTGTTTATAAGAACATACCAGCATTTATGTAAAATAATAATGCCAAAATTGTAATTTATTTGTTAAATGTTGATACATTCATATACAAACATTTTAAATATTTGGTTTAATTTTGCACCAAATAATGCATGCAAAAATTTCCTTTTTTGGGTAAAATACTTACCAACATTTATTTAAAACTATAATACCAAAATTGTAATTTATTCTACTATCTAAATATTTGGTTAATTTTGCACCTAATAATTCATGCAAAAATATAATTTTGGGGGGTAAAATTGGGTATTTTGTTTATAACAACTTACCAACATGTATTTGAAATTATAATACCAAAATTGTAATTTATTCTAATATCTAAATATTTGGTTATTTTGCACCTAATAGTAAATGCAAGAATCACATGAACTATTTTATTTTTGACATAATCTGTTTTAAAGATAGTGGTCATAGAAGGCTGGTAGATTTTGGTCAAATATGGTAAATTGTCATTTATTTGTGACATTTTCAATATTAGATTTAATTTGGCACCTTCCTGTCATCTAATTTTCATCAACTAAAGCTAGATATCTTTGTGCATTTTCTTCTGCACAATTTTCCTTACTGCAATAATATCTCTAACTCGGGTACGGTAAGCTTTTAATAGACTTGCCGTGCTGCTCAGTGGGTAAACAGTACAGTACAAACAGTAATATTGTAAGAATATTAGCGCTCACGGTCTGGGTTTCATTACAGCTGCTTTTGAAATGGCTAACTTTTCTTCTGTAATCTTCAAATGTTTTATGGAATAATAGGAGACATCATTCAACCTCTCAGGTTTTTGCACTTTGAAAAGAATCAGCTGGCTCGTAGTATTGGAACACAAAAGCCTAACCGCATTATCTCTGTAAAAGAGGCCGGTTGCTGCAATGATTTGATTGAATTAAAGGAAAAAAGTGCCGGCAGCATGCTTTTTAAGGATATATTGATGGAAGGCTATCATTTTTGCCAATTAATGTGTGTCTTGAGAAAAAGAATTGATTATAGACAGACCCACAGCCTCCCAAAAGTATATCCGCACACCTCTATCAAGATCCACTCTCTGATTATTAAAGAAACATGTGAAATCTCAAATCAAGACTGAGTGAGACACTTCAGCCCCAAATCCTCTTAAGCAGATTATTAGCTCTTTATGCTCACACACAATGCTGAGTGTGTCAGAGAAAAGCAACCTGAAATGATCAGCTCCAATGAAAGTGAGTCCAGCCCATGTCTGATGATTCGAGCGCATATTCATTTATTGCCACAATGCTGATATCAGCATATGTGCTGCTTCATTTTCACCAAATACTGGACCTGGATATTAACAATTAGACTCAATTAATGCTAAAATATCAGTGAATAATTTTCTACTAAAATATATTTGTAGTTTAAGTGGAGAACAATGCATATTGTAGGAGATAAATAATATATTTATTTTCATTTATCATAACATTTATAAGTACGTTTCTTAATTTTTATAATATCATAATATAAGAATAACATTTCTTTAACATAATCGAAAATTACAATCTAAATAATATTTTTTTACAGATAGAGCATGAATAATTGTACCATAATAGAGTGTGTGTTAATATGTGATTTAGAAGCTGAATTCTTACCCTACAGGTGAAGGGCATCAACATCGCACGAGGTGTTCAACATTCTGGCGAGTGTAGGATAACCACAGAGGCCACACCACACGCACACACACACACACACACACACACCACACTCAACACCCTCCAACACACACACCCACACACCCACACACACCGCACTCACACACACACACACCACACCACAACTCACACACACACACACACATCACACACAAACACACACACACACACCTCACACACACACCCACACACACACACTCTCACACACACACACGCACACGCACACCACACACACACACACACACACACACTCACTCCCCTCCCTCACTCACCCACACACACCCACACACGCCCACTCACACACACACACACACACACCAACACACTCACACACACTCACACTCACACACACAAACACACACTCACACACTCACACACACACCACTCACACACACACCACACACACCCTCACACACCCTCACACTCACACCCACACACACACACCCTCACACACTCACACACACTCTCCAGAGTTCACTCCACCACACACACACACCACCACTCACACACACACACCCCACACAACATCACACTCGCACACACACACCTCAATCACCTCATACCACACTCCCCGCACACTGATCCACACTACACACTCACACACTACACACTTACACACTACACACTACACACTCACACTCTCACACTACACACACACACTACACACTCACACACACACACACTCACACTCACACCACCCCCACACACACACACACTCCACCTCACACCAATTCGCACACACATCCACACAACGAGCTGCACACAGGTTGTGTTTTTATCGAATTACGGGGACAATACATAGGCGTAATGGTTTTTGCTAATTTCAGAGTTGTAAATTACTTCATTGAATGTTTGTAGATTCGCAACAATGTTTGTTTTCTTTTAGCATAAACGGATAATTCTACAATATTTATAATACTTGTGTTTATATATAGTCCAAAAAGAATAGTTTTTTTTTTGGTTTGTTGTTTTATATTAGTATCACTTTGTTTGCTTTCAAATTACTGATATGATAATATATACTGTTAAAGACCATTGGTGTAAACAGTAGGATTTTTTGTGTAACTTGTTGGTGGGTAAAATAAGCACTACTGTGATGGAGTGGTTAAAATTGGTAACTGTGGGTGTCTAGACCGATGGGAGGGGGGGGAAAAAAAAAGAGTATGAAAATAATACGGCGTAAAAATATTAAATGGATAAATTAGTATTGTGGTGCTGCCTTTGTTCGGAATCTTCCAACGGACCCAGGTTCCCATATTATTGCTTACTTTATCAACACCATGTTCCCTTCCACCCCCATTCTTACGATTTCGCTTTTCTCCTCACCCATTCCAATCCGTATCATTCAATAATATACGTATTCAAGGCATAAAAATTACAAAAAAAAATCTTATCAAACTAAAACATTACTGCAGAAATCAGATGTTCAACTAGCTAACTACCCTCTTACGAGTTGCTAATTGTCATCAACTAAAGTTAGTTGCCATTTTAGTAAAACTGACTTGAATGAATATGACGTAACAAGACATTGTCTAAATTTAAAGGATATTTTTGTCAAAAGACAAAAACGATGACTAAACCAAAAACTGTAAAATCGAACACATTTTACCATAAAAGCATTCTGCATATTTTACCCAAATATATTGTGGAAAATGTTTCTTAATCATAACAGGCAGCTTTACTAAGTCAAAGTTAGCCATTAAATCATATTTTTAGTGTTTTTAGCAAGAATGATTGTTTTCTTACAATAGATTTGGGCAAAATTTGATAAATTGTTGGTAAAATTTGGTATATTGTTGGTAAATTAAGCCAATTATCTGTCAGTTTTTGCATTGAATTTGGTGCAGTAATCCAGTTGCAAAAAATTTTTTTGTAAATGAAATGTTAAGAAAAGGTTAGTCAAATCATCTCTATATTATACCTCATGCCATGAGTGTCCTGTGTGTGTGTGTGTGTGTGTGGTAGTGTGT
Organism: Sinocyclocheilus anophthalmus; assembly: GCA_018155175.1. Classification (NCBI taxonomy): domain Eukaryota; kingdom Metazoa; phylum Chordata; class Actinopteri; order Cypriniformes; family Cyprinidae; genus Sinocyclocheilus; species Sinocyclocheilus anophthalmus. The sequence goes on along the minus strand of JADLZN010010057.1, from coordinate 136,661 downwards.
GTGTGTGTGTGTGTGTGTGTGTGTGTGTGTGTGTGTGTGTGTGAGAGTGAGTGAGTGAGTGAGTGAGTGTGTTGTGTGTTGTGATGAGGGATTGAGTGTGGTGAGTGCGTATGTTGTGTGCGGGTGTGATGTGCTGTGTTTGTGTGTGTGTGTGTGTGGGCGTGTGGGTGTGTGTGTGTGTGTGGTGATGTGATGAGTGTTTGTTTGAGTGAGTGAGTTGAGTGCGTGCCATTGCGCTGCGTTGCGTGTGTTTGTGTTTGTGTGGGGAGTGAGTGTGCCTTTGTGTTTTGCCGTGCATGTGTGATGCTGCGTGGTGTGTGTTGGTGATGAGTGAGTGCGTGTGTGTGTTGTGTCGTCGATTTGAGTGTAGTGAAGTGTTCGTGAGTGTGTGTGTGTGTGTGTGTGTGTGTGTGTGTGCGTGTGTGTGTGTGTGTGTGTGTGTGTGTGTGAGTGTGTGTGTGAGTGAGTGTGTGTGTGTGTGTGTGTGTGTGTGAGTGAGTGAGTGAGAAGGAGTGTGTGTGTGTGTGTGTGTGTGTGTGGATGATGTGGGTGTGATGTGTGGGCTGTGTTCGTGTGTTGTTGCATGTGTGACAGTGCGTGGAGTGCGCGTCTGTGTGGCTGTTCGTGTGTGTGTGTGAGTGAGTGTGTGTGTGTGTGTGCCTATGTGTTGTGTTTGTGTGTGTGGTGTTGTGAGTGAAGTGTGGGTGTGTTGTGCCTATGTTGTGTGTGTGTGGTTTGTGAGGGGGTCGTGTGTTGTGATAGAGTGTGTGTACTGGTGTGTGTGTGACTACAATTTTAAATAAATTTAGGTATTTACCAAAATCATTCTACGTCCATTATCTTTACAGCAGATGATGTCAAAAACTCAAATAATTCACGCCATGCCATTCTTGCATGACAACAAACAAACAAAACACAGATAATTGCCCATCCTCAAAATATTTAATTTTTCACGTCTTTGAAATGTCACAGCGCCGAGGGAAGTGAAGACAAGTGTGCGTTGCTGTTAAAATGTCATTCTGTCAAAGGCAAGATGTGTGTATATTTCAGAAAACAGCACACACAGCAGCGTGGGGACGCAGCAAAAAGGGGCCGATTCTGAGCCCAGATAACAGATGGAAATTGCCACTGGAGAAAATGAGGGTTGTTCAGCAGCTCGCCGATAAGCACCTATTTGCTTTTGGTCATAGTGGCTTCTCACACTTTCTAAAGCATCATTTAATTACACTGACGAGGGCTGATTGTCAGCCGTGCTGTAGGCTAGAGGGGCCCCGGGTGCGAGAGCAAGAGAGCACAAAGAGGGAAATTACACGTGTCCTTGGCATTTCAATCACCATCCCTAATGCATTAGAGTTCAATTACATTACACACTTCTGCAAAGGAGAGAAAAGAGACTAATTAAAGACAAAAGTAGTTTTAGTGCACCAGGGAGAAAAGAAAACATTTGTGAAGATGAATGTAGGCCATTTTGAGCATTTCTTCATTAAAAAAAAACAAAATATTTCTCAAACTGATCTGCTTAATTGTGTATTCTTTTTAATCATTTTATTATCACTTTTTAATTAACTAATATTTTTTTTATTATTAAATTAACTTGAACTGTAATCACTCTTCAATAATATTTTTTCATTAGGGTGTTGACTTATTTATTGTTTGTTTTA